>JBBPDI010065801.1:0-19139 GCA_037974545.1 Cucumis variabilis
CATTCAAATATTTTATCTCTCATAAATTAATTTTGAATCATATTCAAAATTAAATTTATATAATAAAGTTTGATAAATTTTCATCAGGTTTGACTTTCACGTCGCATAATTTTCATCAGTTTATTTTTCATTTTGATGCAGTTGAATAATAGAAGAAGACACACTGAAACAATCAATTAATCGTATTAGTTATCTTTGTCTTAACCTATTACAATAATCTACTCAATTCAACAAAAACAAGCAATCAAAGAACTCTAATCAAACAAATGATTTAGTTTTTGCAACGATACTTTAAAAGTTTAGAGCAACAGCCACCGAAGGATGATCAACTACCCCTATTCTGAATTGACAAAATCTTAGCTAATAACTAATACTAGAATAACTCATATTCCTATAGTTCTTAGCTACTATTGTTCAATCAAGCATTCATTAACTAACTTAATTCATCTCGTAAGTGTGACCCTACCATTTTTAGATCCCAGAGGTACGTTTTAATAGGCTATCGAAAGGAAAGACAACTGTTGAAGATTAATCTAAGAAACTCTATCCATTTCTGGAGTTTGCATTGTTTCGACTTCTAGCATCAGGCCCTCAAAAAGAATGGTCACGCTAAAACGACATGTATGCAAATCATAGAAATCTCAAGGTGCAACCTAATGGAGGAGACCGTAAGATATGTTGACACGTGTCCTTCTCCCACTTACTATGAATATTTCTCCTATTCACCTTGTTATTGACCCATACAAACACTCTCCGAGGCGAGGCCGCTCCTAAGGAGACACGAAGCCGAGTATGAATCCCACGAGTGAACTCTTAAGGATGTGAGAGCTAAAAATTGATATATCATATATACCATTTTTCTCCCACTAAAATGTTATATTAATTTAGGGTTTGTTGTACTTAGCTAAATTCCAGCAAAATGAATCTATCTAAGTCTATTATAACTCTTATAATAAAAATTTACTATAAAGTTTCTAGGTGCATTAAACTGTTTAATTTACCTAATGACATCTCATTCTTAGTAGGAATAAGATTAATTCAACGTCGGTTTCTGGTCGGTTTTCAGGTAGACGGTGTTTTGTAAACCGTCAACTTAAGTACCTTCAGCCTTAAACAAAACTTTACCAATGGAGTTCTCTTATAACCTTAAATTCTATTCACTTTTAAGGTTTCTAGGTGTATTAAACCATTTAATTTACCTAGTGGCATCTTATGCTAATAGGAATAAGATTAATTCAACGCTGGTTCCGACTTAGTTCCCAGGTAGGAGGTATTTTGTAAACCGTCAACTTAAATACCTTCAGCCTTAGACAAAACTTTATCGGTGGAGTTCCTTTATAACCTTAAATCCTATTTGTTTTACTTAGTTTCATTAAACTAAAATAAGACATAATTCTAATCCTATTAGAATTAATGTGATCTTAGGTCTATTAAATTTTAAACAATTTAAAATTAAATCAAATTAATCCTAAGATCCTATATCTGCATGCAACTCTTTATTATAGGTTGATGGTTTCTAATTATCAAAATTTTACAACTATTATAAAATTAATTAATTAGATCTATAAAATGCATATTATGGTTTAATTAATTAAAATATATTTTAATTAAAAAATAAACCATGAAACATTCTAAACATTACATTAATATAACAATTATATTTATCTATGGATGTAATATGTTCAATGTAAATTGATTTTTATCTTAATTAATATCACATTTATATTAAAAAAAATACATGAAAATCAATCAAGTATACATAAGACATTAATTTAAATATAAAAATTATATTTAACTAAGTAATGTCATGCATCATCCTTATGCAATTTCATATATTTAAAATATCAACCTACTTTAAATAATTCATGAAATTCAAAATCAAGCATTAAAATCATATATTATAACATTTATAAGATATAAAAATGCATGAACATACTTAGAAAATCATGCAACTAAAAATATAACATTTATATTTAAGAATGATGCATGATAATTATAATCCTAACATAGGATTTTAAATTATATGACATACATTATGCATATAATTAATTTAATACAACATCACATGTAATAATAGATTAAATAGCAAAATAAACCAAATTTGGCACCCCTAAAAAATAATTAAATTAATATAATCATATTATATTAATTTAATTAATTAAAATAAAATAAAATAAAATAAAAAAACCAAGGAAATTGCATCATCTGGATTCAAATACATGACTTCCTGAATCCAAAGTAGTTGATTAGCCACTACACCAAAATACTAACAATGGCAATCTTCAGGCGTGGAAACAATTTTCCTTGTTTTTTCTTTCTTTTTTTTTTAAATGTTGCTGCATCGAAGATCGTAACTTCCCAGCAACTCTTGTCATTGAATGACAGACTTACATACTCGATTACAGAATTAAAATGTCCAAAACAGTTGGCCCTTACATCAATCAAATTAATGAAAAAATGTAATCTAAGGTGCCAAAATTGAAAACATCTATTTTGCGAACCTCATTCATAATGAAAAAAAAAATCTCGCCTAAAACAATGCAAAATTTAAAATTCTCAATTAAAATTTGAGATGACTCTGATAGCAATTGAAGGGATAAAAGCCCTATGGTAGCGGAAGATTTTAAAGAACCATTACCAATTTAATTTGGAATCCCCAAATACCAGTACATTGACAAAATTTAGAATCAAAATTTTAAATAAAAAGTAAGCATGCTTTTAATTAAAAAGATACAGAAAACTTACTTTTGTTATCGTCTCTGAATCTACAAATCATCGAATTAGGAACACCACCCGTCGGAGACCTTCCTATCCTCTGGAATGAGATTGGTTTGTGGGAACCAATTGGGATAAGAAAAAGTTTAGAGACGTTTGAGAGAAACTATTTTCTCTTTTTAGAGAGCAAAAATATTGGTTTTTTTCTTGATTAATTCGTTAAAGAAAACGGTTTTCTTCTAGTTTTGTATAACTTCCTTTCCGTCTTGGAATAGAAAAAGAGTAGGAGAGAATCATGAGATTCTATTATCAATCAATTAATCAATTAGATTCTATTATCATGAGATTCTATTTTTGCAATATCTTATAGATTTCATTAAACCAAATGTAATTAAATAAAACTAAACTATTAATTAATTCTCTAATTAGTTAATAGCTAAATTAAATATCTTTATATTTAACTTAAATTAAATTTGAATCATATTCAAATATAAGTTTCTCTCATAACCAATAATTTAAATATAAATCCAATTCCCATTAAATTAATATTTGAACTCATTCAAATATTTTATTTCTCATAAATTAATTTTGAATCATATTCAAAATTAAATTTATATAATAAAGTTTGATAAACTTTATATTATAATGTATCAATATACATTAAGCTAATTCTCATAGTAAATTTGAACATTTCAAATTACAACCAAAATAAATAAATCTCATCACCCTTTACGAGCTAGGAAGGGGACCTAATGGACCTACAAATCAGAAGCTACAATGATCTAAAATGAATTAGTTAAACTCATTAACCACATAAATCAATATTCGTTAACTGTATACACTCCACTAAGACTCACAGCTGAACTTTTCTCACTGTAGATATATTTTTGTGTCCACGAATATAGACCAATAACAGTAAGTTAGTCTTTTATGAGTGCTCGTAAGACCAGTTGGGTCAATTTACCATTTTACCCTTGGGTTACCTCTAATCCTTAAATACCAGTGCTACTCTAATGAACAACCTTTTTATGGTTCTACCAATAATTAGAAATCCCTCTTGTGCCATAGAAAGGGTAGGACCCTTTGTTCAAGAGTTGGAGATACCATTTAAGTGAACACTCATCTAATTACCCTAAAATAGGAAATGAGTGAATTCCATCTTGTGTAATTATATTTCCAGCTATCCACTCGATCTTATCTCCATAATGATAAGCTTATTAAGTCGACAATCTAGCCACTCACACCCGTACAAATCAAAGGACAATCATTCGTGAACAGGAGTTCATAACACACTAAGGATTAAGACTAAGTTACCTAGGTTATCCTAGTGAAATAGAAATCTAACTAGTTAACGGAGATACATCTAGTGGTTACTATTTCACGATTCACTCTTACGCAAAGTCATGCATAGGATACCCTCACTCGCATGTTACCTACACGAACGTGTTAGATCATTACGTTTGTATCAAATACAAAGTGAGTTGTATCCATAGTGTTACCAGGATAAGGTACCCAGCCTTATCCCTATACTATAGACCATTTAAGTTGATCTCGAACATTGATTTCTATATGTCTCTACATATTGTTCAAGATTTATAAAACAATTTAGGATGTTAGTTTATTGGACTTGGGTTATTATGAAAAAACTAATAATATAATCAATAACACTTATTATAATAATAACACTTTATTAACAACGATCAATGGATTATATTTGCAATCTACGAGTTTTAGAACATAAATCTCAACACCTACACAAGTGATAAAAATTTTCAAACAATTCAACTTTGGTTGAAAAAGGTAATTAAATACAAATACATTATGCAACATACTGGTGGTCCCATGCATAGTCGTATCATCATCTAATGGTGAAAGCACTATTAGGACATTAGATGTAGTAGGCTCAGTGGTGGAATGCATGGTTAAAGAGGCATCTTCATCAAGATTTGTTACATCAATGATTTGGAACATTGACGATGGTAACTGAATCGTTAGGATTGGAGGGTATCCTCATGGTGATACTAGGCGTCAATGAGGGTAGAGATGTTAGATGGGGTGGAGATACTAGGTGCATGGTGGAATGATAATGGGCTTTGTTGAGTTTAAAATCTCTAGAGGTTCAACCAGGCGATAGAACTACAAGACTAGGTTAGTATCACTAAGCTCAGTATGTGTATGTGATACGACAATGGATGGGGTGGACTCACTAGGCTCAGAAGGTGAAACATCAATAGGAGAGGATGGTGGTGTGGGTGTGATGATCTACTTAGCAATGGTATGGGTGACCACACTCGCTCTCTAGTAGATGACATCATGCCCTCATCACTCACATGTAAGTTGGGACATGTTGTCGCCTAAAACACGATCAAATTTTATGTTAGGAAACAAATGAATTAGTAACTAAAAGTAGGTGGCAACTAAATTACAACCAACAATACTAGATACATATAGTGCACATGGACCGAAACATGGATGTAATAGTGAACAATTATTCTTTTACATCGATCATGTATCCTCAACCCTTGACACATGATCATCTAACAATGAAAAATGGGCATCCAACCTTTGAATCGAGTTGTTAATGCTTCATAAATATGAATGGAAAGATGATTCACGTTTTGCTGGACAAATGATTCACGTCTTGCTTCCTCTCTAAGGCTCACATCTTTAGAAGGGTCGTGTCCATCTTCCCTCATTCTTTTAAAATGCTCTTAGGGATCATCATCAACATTATGAGGAAGCTTATCACAGTTATCATTCATAGTGGCAAATTGTGGTTACCTCCCACATCTACATCTGAAACATTTCCTCTATCTCCTCGTCAGCTTCCTTATCTCTCCATCACCCTCAACATTCAATGAACCCTCAAACGAATCTCCAACTTGACAAGTTGTTGGTTTTAGAGCGTTCATCGTCCATACCAAGATCGAAAATAGATCATAGGTCTATTGAGTATCACTAAACTCAATCTCAACATTGGTAATGACAAGACTCTCTTTGACCCTTATCTACATTAGCAACCCAAACAGATCAATTACTTAGTTTCAATAAAGCCATATAATTTAATTATGCATCGAGTATACATACATTTGGAGACTAGAAAATCTCTCACCAATACTTTGAAGGACACTGGGTGGGAACACGACTAACGCAATATACAAGGTACAGTTACTATTGGGAATGACTATCATTGTACTAACTTATAATTAAAGTTTTAATTGAAAATTAAGAATAATAATAATAATAATAATAATAATAATAATAATAATAATTATTATTATTATTATTATTATTATTATTATTATTGTTATTATTATTATATATTTCTTTTTAAAGAAAAAAGATTTTGAAAAAATAATAGGGTTTTAACATAGTAGAATTCTTCTTCTTTCTAAGAAATAAAACCTAGTTTTTTTCTCTGAACAAAAGTTTCTTTTCATTCCATTCTTACTTCCACGACTGCACGCTTGAGTGGGAAGTTGTGTTAACCTTGGGGAGTAACTGACATATGCAATTTAGCACTATGGTCGCTCTAAATTTTGCTTTCAAGAAAGTGGTTTGACACAACACAACATTAATGAACATTTGTTTTTCCATAATTTGAAAGCAAAAATTTTCAAATGTTTATAAAATCTAAAAAAACTAGGACAGCCAATCTTTGCCGCAATTGGTTTTCGAAAATCCATGGAAAGTTTTTTTTTTGTTACAATATAAGAATCTCATCCAACTTCGGCGGTAAGATGAAGGCCCCACATCAATCCAATCTAAAAAGAAAAGAAAACTAAAAAACCATAAATGGAGATGAAGTACAAGCAAATTAATCTGGTCAGTTTGTAAAAAGAGATTGGGTGAAGGTGTTTGAAGAACAAGGACGTGAAGGTCTGGGCGACGATGTCGGTGGTAATTGGCAGCGTATATGGATATGCTTACACAAACAATGCAAAGACTGACGAACATAAAGAAAATTGAGGATCTTGACGAGCGATGGTGGATCTGAGTAGGTACAACAACAAAATGGTACTCACGATTAATTTTTTATAGCTATTATTATTGATTGAGTAACTCTTTTCTACATTGCAAAGAAATTTTAAAAGGAATTTATACATAAGAGGCAAAGAGTACAAAAGGAATGATTTAGATTATATTTAACATTACAACATGCAAGCAATTCAAAGAGCGAAAAGGCAAGAATCATGGTAAGATCTCAAAGAAAAATACTTAACAATGGTCTGAATGAAAATCTTGAGAATTTTCCAATACAAGTTCCCACTTTTTCCATTCTCATTCTTCTTGGCATGAATTCTTTAAGATTCACCTTGTGAAGAGCCAGAGCTTTGAAGTTGTCTTCCTAAACATCATGGAGGAATTGCGATTTGGGAGTTAGATTTGAGGTTGTCTGCAAGTGATAACTTGTAGAAATACAAGTTATTATGGTCTTTTAGGTAGAATAATGAGACCAAAACGTGTAGTAAATGTGCTAAAACGTGTGGTTTGTGTTGTAAATATATAATTATTTAGAAATACACTTTATATAAGCTTGATGCTTGTTTTACCCCATTTTTAGTGTTTAAACACAGGATTATTAAGAAAAGAACAAGCTAGCAATGTGTAGAGGAACTGATAGAAAAATTAGGAGAGAAGACCAAATCTCCATGTGATAAGAGATTTGCTAAAAAAACAAAAATGATAAATTGAGTGATGTGACTTGACGAAAAGATAGCTTTCGACGCTGACATGGTCAAAAAGATAGATTTCCTGTCGAAATATGTCTATATAAGAAGTTTAATCTCCATCAAGAATGAACGGCCAGGCGTTTGAACGGACAAACCAGAAGCCTGAATGGGCAACTACCCCCCATTGAAGAGGTGGGTAGAAATCTAAAGAGTTTGTGGTAAGGATTAGCCTTACCACCATGTGTAAAGCACATCTTCATCTTCTCAGTCAGTTTGTGGAGTGAGCTTGTCCTCTGTGGGTTTAGGGTTTAGGGTTTAAGGTTTAGCTTGTACACATCTCCCTCTAACTTGTAATGTCTTTTCTTTTCTTTCCATTTTTGTATTTCTCTACATTGTATGATGTTCATATTGTACAATGGTCGAAGGCCTACATTCTTTAATATAATGTATATTTATAACCTTTTTAACCCGTCCATCTATTTACTGTTCATTTGTCTTTGTGTTATGCGTAGTTTAGGTTTATGATTCATGGTGATAAGAAGCTTTACTTATAATGTTTATCGTATTAGTCGAGCTATTTTCATCACTTGGCCAGTGTATGTCATCAACTACTCAAAAGGGTAAGTAGCAAAGATGTGGTTAACACGCGTAAGTAAGAGTTTTCTCGACTTAGCAAGATAACTTCCATCATTTGTATCTTAAAAGGTGAACAAGTATGGACAACATGCGTCGAGAGATTGCCATCCTTAAATGTGAAGCTCTATAAGTAGTATAAGTAAACACTTCGAGATATATCTCATTTCACTAAGCTTAGTCATTTGGATCCCAAAAGGAGATCAAGTGTGACGTTTAATGACTCTAAGAGAAGTATGTCTTACTCATAAGCTAGTTTAGTGAGCTATATCATATTGAGGTGGTCATATAGCTTGTTCGCCTGATAGTGTTAGACATTCCTTCTCCCTTTTCGCAACATAAGTTAATGCACGACCCATCTGTACCTCCTTCTTTTTATCAATTACCTCACTAAGTCACCTTTACAACATCTCTAGGATACTTAGGTAGTTATGATTCTTTTTATCTTCTTTTAACTCATTTGTCATAATGCCTAATTGATGAGTAAACCCTAGAACTAAGCTTTGATATCAATTTCTTGTGTTCAATCCTAGTTCATCTGGAAAAAACCTATTATTTCACTTACACTTGGACAAGCAATAGGAAAACTTGTATAGCGAGGACATGGAAATAATTGGTGGAGACATTGGGAGCATTTGCATGTAATGAACATGTCTACTGGCATGATAAAGAAAATATTGGAGAGCATTTTGCATGCAATGATCCATATTCAATGACCCGCCATGAGGAGTTAAATATTAAGGTCGTACAATGTTGATCTGGCTAAGTAAGTCTTTATCCCTTGATTTAAGGCAAGTTTTTTCAGAATCTTATTCTCAGAACAACAAGCAAGTATCAACATAGTTAGGTTGTAGGCATAGTTAAGCGGGATTGAGTGGTGCAAACCCTCAAACCAACCAACCAAACAACCTTCAATCAAGCCAAGTAGACCATGTTGTACGAGATTACTCTTAACAAATGCTAACCCCCTAGTATCGCACAATACTGTCCATCTTAAGTTCCATGAAACACAATCCCAATTTCAAAAAAATCACATCAAATAACAAATACACAATCCCAATTTTATAAACCAATCAAGCAAGTTTTTGCCAGTTATGGGGAATAGTTAAGCAACTTAGGTGATGGTGGAAGATGGATTCAAGTGGCTTTACAAAATAAATTTTTTTTAAAAAATAGTGGATATTTCTCCTTATCTCCTTGGTCTGGAACACATAGGGGTAATGTAAACACCACCTTTTAAACATCTTGAATTGCATAAAAAAAATTAGAGAAATTGGTAGGTAACTCCTTGAATTCTTTGTTTTCATCGAGTTTCATCTGCTATTGTTAAGATTGTTAGAAGTATTGATAGAGATTATATTTTAATTCTCTATATTTTAGATTGCTATGAGTTTATCTAAAATTAAGGGAAAATCTATTGCAAATTAGGAAGTAATTTAAAGAAATTAAATTGTCATATGTGATCTGCAGACTAAATCATTCAATTGAGGGGATGGTTTGAGAAATTTGGAAAACAATTAAGCATGTTAAAAGTTCATCTTTTGTAAATTCGGATAAAGATGACAATGAAATTTTCTGAAAAATTCAATTTTAAAAACTTGTTGAAGAGTCTAAGATGTAGCTTATAAGCCATGCATTTATTTGTTGATGACTTTAATTGGAATGTTGGTTTGTGTTATTGATGATATTTTGACTAGGAATTTGTTTCACAGATATAAATTAAACTTATTAAGTTTATGCTAGAGATCTATTTAGTTCGATATAGTAGCCTTACGCAATTTTAAAGTTGAAGAAGATAACTGCAAATTTAGTGGAAATGTGATT
Source organism: Cucumis variabilis (assembly GCA_037974545.1). Taxonomy (NCBI): domain Eukaryota; kingdom Viridiplantae; phylum Streptophyta; class Magnoliopsida; order Cucurbitales; family Cucurbitaceae; genus Cucumis; species Cucumis variabilis. The sequence continues at coordinate 9,846 of JBBPDI010065801.1, forward strand.
GCAATTCTAGAGTGGAAGTAGATAAGTGCAACTTCTGTTGATTGTCTCTTGTCATTGAATCAAAATACTCCTTTTTTTTAAATGTCTTGGAAGGAATATGTTTGACTTAACTAACTATTTTGTGTTTTTTATGGCACTAGAAATTGCAATTCTGTCACATATTAACTGACTTCCTTGTTTCAAGTATCATTTACCCCAGGTCTTAATTCGTTATCTCCATCGTGGTTCATAATCAATAATGCATGGAATCTTGTGTTAGGAATGTTCTTACAAGTATTGTACTTTGGTTATGTTATACACCTAAATATTCAGAAGTGTGGGGGTGTCTAACTAAGGTATCATATTTTGTGTTCAAGAAATCTATGGTATGATTGAAAACCTTTTACTATGTTTACTGATTATGGTCATAATAGTGTTGCATATAGATTTATATATTTAAATGATAAATCGGTTTGTGAATATTGAGACGTTATTGTGATCTACTTGAGCATGTCTTTTATCATGTTGGCATGATTGGTCGTACAACGTTATTTGCATATTACTAAATTTTGCTAATAGTATAAAAATATGCAAATTCGTTGTTTATGAAGTTCATAAGATTTTTAGAAAATTCAAGAAATTGTCTAAGCTATCGAATATGTGATATCTTATATAGCATGAGGACTTATACCTTAAGTTATCCCTAAAAGTGGTATCGGAGTCACGTCATCTTTGGTTTAGCCTTGCTGACATAATCCTCAAGTCGAACAAAGGTGCAATGGAACCTTAGAGTAGTCACAGTATTATCCATGGTTGAGCGCTATTGAATAAGTAGAGAGAGGAGTTAGCATAGATAAGAGTTTAATGGATCATTGTCTATTTTAGGGAGGTTTAGTTGAAACTTAGTTTGAGGGGAGGATTGTTGGGAATGTGACCAAAGTCCTATATTAGTTAATTAAGTAAATGATCATAAGTACATAGGTGCAACTTTATACTTACGAAAAATATTTTCAATCAAACGTGGAATTTATAATATTTTGATTATTATTCTCATATGACTAAATTAGTCACTATCGAGCCTTAAAAGCTTTTGTAGTTGTATGTGGTCTTCTAATACATTAAGTGTGTATAAAAATGCTATTCCTCAATAGTAACTTAGAATAGTCAAATTTTTTTATGGTCTTTAACTTGTTTCTGAAAGTTTAATGAGGAAAACTTCAAAAATAATTTAGTAAGCAATGTCTTGAGAAGTGAATTGTTGATATATGTGTTTACTAAAAGTTGTTTGAAGTTGATTGTGTGATTATCTGTTTGTATGTTGATGATCTATCGATCTTTGATACAAACATAAATGTTAGTAATGCTATAAAGTTATTTAGGTCCTCACACATTTTGAAGTGAAAGATTTATGTGAGACTAATGTGATACATCTAATTAGTATTATTGAGAATGTTTTAATTTAAGTCAATCACACATTGAATAGTATTAAAGAGATTTGATAGTTTAATGATGCTCTGGTTAGAACATCTTATGATGCTAGTATCAGCCTTAAGGAAAATAAATGATATTGTGTTTTTCAATTTGAATATGCAAAGATTGTAGGAAGTATCATGTTTTTTTTAAAAAAAAATATTGTACAAGACTTGTTATTGCATATGTTGTGAGAAGATTGGGTATATATGTACACATAGTCCTTATTAAGATTATTTTATTGCTCTTCGTCATTTATTCAGATATCTTAAGGTTACAATAGATTTTAGTTTGCATTTTAATAATTTTCTACCTATTAGAGAGGTAGTGTATGCAAACCGGATAACTTAGAATGATGAAATAAGCTTTACTAGTGGATATGTGTTCTTAATAAGAAATGTACCATTGTATGGGGACATTAGTATGAATGACATAGAAGGCTAATGGGAGATGTACCGTTGTGGGGACCTCTATACCAATATATCTTTATTGAGATTCGTACGCTTTCACATAGGTATTGCCAAGAATAATGTGTTATGGCAAAAGAAGGCATATTCGCCTAAAACATGAAGCTGTGAATTGATAGTTGAATGAAAGAATTATCTTCTTGAAGTATGTGAGGTCTGAGAGAAATTTTGTAGATCATCTCTCCAAAGGCCTAACAAGGAGAGTAATTCTAGAATTTTCAACAAGTATGGGACTCAAACATTTGATGGTCCACAATCCTTTATTTGGGTGATTTATTGAGATAGAATTGATGGTTTCTAGCCCTTTTTTGGGTCGTCTATTGTAGTAGACTTGATGGTCCATAGCCACGTATGGATAGTCCTTAAATAGATTTGATGGATGACACTAAAACATTAGAAAATTCCACCGCCCTTCTTTGGGTGGTCCTGGTATGAACTTAATGGATAACTCTAAAATCTTCATAGCACAGTTTTAAGTGGTTTGTCATTGACAGACTTGATGAAGTTGGTCTTGCTATGGACTAAATGTGAAGTCTTCATGGCTCAGTTTTGAGTTATCTATTGTGATAAACTTGATGAAGCAATAAACGTGATTGTGAAGCTGCAAGCGTCATCTATGAAAAAGTTTAAGAATATTTTTCTAGAGCTTTCACATTTACTCAAGGTTCTATGTGCATGACCTTAAATAGCAAAATTTGATTGGTCTATTTGTGAAAGACTTTATTGCATAATCGATGAAAATTTAAGAAGTAAAACATGTTGTGGAGGTCTTAACCGTAGTTATCAAAAGTTCAAAAGGTAACTTTTTTCGATAGTTAAATTGTTGCTCCACCTAACTATACATCGATTCAATCAAAAGATATTGATGTTTAAGTTTATACTACTTCTTTCTTTGATAAGAGAAAATGCTTTATTACTATTTTAACTAGAATACAATGGTAGTCATTCGTGGGGGATTGTTGGGAATGACTATCATTGTACTGATTTTAATTAAAGCTTCAATTGGAAATTAATAATAATAATAATAATTATTCTTTATATGTGTATGTGTATATATATTAAATAAAAAAGGTTTTGGAAAAAAAAAGGTTTTAAAGTAGTGGAGTTCTTTCTAAGAAAAAAAAAACACAGTTTCCTTTCTTTGAGCAAAAGTTTCTTTTGATTCCATTCTTACACCCGCTAGTGCACACTTGAGTGGAAAGTTGTGCTAACCTTGGGGAGTAATCAGCATATGCGATTTAGCTTTCAAGGAAGTGGGTCGACACGACACAACATTAATCAACATTTATTTTTCCATAGTTATCTTACTTCTTTGTTCGACAATATTTCCTGTTACTGATGACGATAAATCCTATACCTCTATGTCAAAATAAGAAACAAAATGTATTAAAAATAAAATAGTTTGGGAAAGTAAACAACAAGAATCATTAAACAATTTAATTTCAACTACACCTTCCAATCATTGTAATCTCTTTGTAGTATACTAGGGTGATCTTCGTTGCATTGTCATCATTTTCAAACTCCAAATTCTTATACTTTTCTTCAAAGCTATCAATGTGGAATGGTATCATTGTGGATTGCTTACCAAAGTACTTCATTTGAAGTTCAAGTGAGGACTCCTCATCTCAATCTCACCACAGATCAATGAAAATCATCCTTAAAAAAAGTGACAATTATTTCCTCCAACATAGAAGCTCATCGAGTTTCTGCATCCCCACGTCTCTAAATAACATATGATGGACCATCAAACTACTAAATACCATGTCCATGTCTAAAAATCATCCAAAAAACTATTCTCTTGAACATCTTTATTGGTTGTAGGGTCAACTTATTCAACATTGTCTTGTTTGCATTTGCAATGTAAGCCAAGCTTGTTGCTTGGCCAGGAAACAGATCGGCCACATGTATTTTGAAACGACTTATCATAATTTAGTCCTCCATAGAATAAATAAAGATTTTATCAATTACAGATCTTCAGAAAAAATACAACAGGTCAATGATGTTTTTTGTCTAGCTGAAATATGTCTCACTAAAATAAGCTGGCTAGTGTTGTTCATAATTGTCTCCTTAGGCTCACTTAAAAGTGTATTGCTAGGCATGCTTATTAGTATCTTATTAGTCTTGCCCAAAAGTGTCTTGCTAAACACCCTTATATTTGTCTCGCTAGGATTGTTCATAACAGTCCTGCTCATATACGTTTTAGTTTGTATCACTGGTATTACCATAATGTTTCTCACTCACAATTACTAAACCCTCAACATTAGTCATCTTCAAACTCAATACTACAAACTGGAACTAAATTGAACAACCGAGTATGCAACATGCAAATTAAAAAAAAAAAAAAACTCAATCTCATACACAAATAACATGAAATTAAAAGGCTTACAAGGACATTGGGCTAGTAGAACGCACATGTAAGGGAAATCTAGAAACGAATTGATGCATTTAAAATGAAGCAAGATGGTTGTCTCATGAAAGACCAAGGATGAGTAAAACAAATAATTGGTTATATTTGAAGGGCTATCAAAAAAAAATTTGGCAAAAGGTTAGAGCAAATCAGTAATTTTACATTTGTTAAGACGTAAGCTGAGGGTCAATTCACATTATTTTTAAAAAAATGAGTCATTTTATTGGACGACTGAATGGGTCATCCATACAAATTTCTGATAAAAATAAGTCTTTTATATTATGTTATTCATATGTAAAATAATGAGGTCTAAATGCATGAGAATAGGAGAAAACAAAGGAAAAAGTAGGTGATTTAGCTAACTTATGAATAACATAACATAACCTAAAAGAGCCTTATCCTTGTTTTATTGCGTTTTAGAGCTTATATTGTAGGATTTTTAGGCACAAGAAGTGAAGCTTGGCGATGTAATGTCTAGGAAAGAAGGCATGTTCAACCAAGGCGTTCAATAAAGAAGAAAGCTAAGCATTCTGAGTACCAACAAACAAAATTGGTTGGAGCAAAAGTCTAAGAAAGGACAAGAGAGAAATCTATAGAGCGTTGCTGCAACTTTTCAAAACATTAATGGCATGTGGTCTCTTGTCAACATCAACTCTCGCCTATTTATGAAGCTCTCACTTTAAAACAAAGGTGTGCAAAATTTTTGGCCGGAGAGCAAGCTCAAACATCGTTCAAAATCATTTTCCTAAGTTTCTAGGTGGGAGCCCAGAAAATAAGAGAGAGAGAGTTCTCCTTCCATTTTTGCCCTCATCGATAAGCAAAAATTGAGCCAAAGGAGGATGAGAAATCATGCTCTAAGGCATAGTTCCTTTTTTTATAATCCATTTTATTCTTATATTGTAGTGTGTTATAAGTTGTACTATATGGTTGAAAGGCCTAAAGTTATTTTATTTAATATATTGAATTTTTTGTTTCATTCTAACAAATGAAAACACGTGCCTAATTACATGATTGGTGAGAAGAATGTAGCAATGCAGTCTTATCGCCAAGTTTATTAACATACATTGTAGAAATGTCAATATGTGTGGAAAAAGCACCGAGAGGTTGTTCGCCTTAATCAAGGAAAAAAACTTAACATACTTGTAGAATGATTAGATACAAATCATGGTTTAACTTTGTATGTATGGATCTTTAAAGGCAAACAAGTATGACAAAGGCGTCGAGAGGCAGCTTGCCTTAATTCATAGTTAAACTATGCTTTGTATTGTCTTGATTCGTTGAACATAAATTATTATGTTTAGATAATTAGACTATTCCTGCACGTCATGCTTATAATGAGTTCTTTCTTCATCTTCCCTCATCTCACCATGTCATCTTGCACCGCCAAAAGCACCGTAGTGTAAATTATAGAATAGAAACTATATTGTCCATACATCATACTGTATAGATCATAATGCATGGTTTAGTAGCACAATAGAATAAATTAGGATCTTAAATTTCTTGTGTTCAACCTTGGACTTATCAGGAAACCTCTCTTCGCTTACACTTGACGATAGAGAGAAAAACTTGCACGATATTGTTAATCTTTAGTGAATTAGTGATGCATGGATAAGAATGCATCTTTTAACATGTAACTCTATCTTGTCGCCTGATAGTCGCTCATACCATCACATCCATGACTTTGCATCCATATATCACAATAAGCAATGACACATTGCACTCAAGCTTCATTTATAATTCTTTCTGATACATTTGATAGTAAACAAGCACTTGCTTGACTTCTTAATTGTGCTTTACACAATGATGTACCCGACATAATCAACTATCCTCTACAACATGAAGAGGTAGATTGTGAGACAACTGAAGTAGGTATAGGACCACACACATTCATGTGGTTACAGTGCATGTCATTTTGACTGATTGATCACTCATTGGCATCAAGTGAAGGACCTTGCTGATCTAAGATAACAATCTACATATAATCAACTTCAGATGCTCTAAAAGCTTGTCACTGGTACTTTATCACTTAGGGTGAATTCTAGATGGTCTTTCATAACAATTCTAGATTCTTATTGGCATCGCTTATTGGTGTTGAGTCTGAATCGAATAGTGATTATTCATATTGTGGATGTTTGAGAATTTATGATGTTTGCTTAATTGCTATGCAATTTTCTTGGTTTCATGATAATTGTATGAAGCAATAGGTTAGATTAGCTTGCTAACAAATTCATATGAGTATTTTTCTAGTCAACTTAAAATTGAGCCATCAAATAATTAGCTAAGACTCATGGAAGTTGACTATCCATCCTAACAAACCCTTGATCTCAGTGTAATTGAAAGTAATTTAAATTTTGTATGCTTCTAATCGATTAAATTGGCTACCTAAAACAATTCAATTGAATTTTCTAATTGATTTGGTTATGTGAAAGCAACCTAGAAGTTTAGTGATGATAAAAGCATGATTGAATACATTGAATAGGAAATTTCGTTAGACCCAAGCTAGATTCTTTTGATATTGATTTCTTCAACCTACCTTTATTTTGCAATTTATTTTCGTTTAATTGTAAGACGTAGATTCAATCTACCTTTTAATATTGATTTCTTCCATCACCCAAATACCTTTTCGAGATGCCATAGTGATAACGTGTATAAACACTCATTATTATAACCTCTTTTATTAGAATAATGGGGTCAAAAAGCATAAGAAGATAATCAATGTGTGTGACTTACGTTGTAAATATACAAGTATTTAGAAATACATCTTACATAAGTATCATGTCTGTTTTATGCGATTGTCATGTTTAAAAGCAGAATAAGTGGACAAGAAGAAAGGAGCAAATCATAGAAGACATCTCACGCACAAGTCATGCGATAGGAACTCGCCTAGCAAATAACATCTCTAGACGAGGAACTACTTCATTACGCAAGGAAAGCTCACTAGAAGACAAGAATGGTAGTTATAGTGATGTGACTTCATAAGACCAAAATCGGCATTGATAAGATTAGAGGAATAGAAGTTTTCCACCTAAAGCTGCCTATAAAAGTACTTCATCCCCACCAAAGAAAAGAGGGGCCTGCATGGGTCACTGAAGGTCTGAATGGACCAAAAAGGGGCCTAAGAGAGTTCAGATGAACTACAACTATAAACAGTTCATTGTTCTTCTTCTTCTTTGCTTCCTAACTTATAATATTGTTCCCTTGTTTTGTCTCCATTTTTGTATTTTTTTGTAATTTGTATTGTGCATATTGTACGTGGCCTACGACCTACATTCTTTGTATATATTACATACTTATACACCTTTCAATTCGACATTTCTTTACTTTCCACCAGTCAATGTGTTGTTTGTAGCTTAGGTAGATAATAAGTCATTGATAAGAAGAGTTACTTATAAGTCTTATTGCATTAGTTGAGCTATCCTCATCGCTTGGCCAGCGCAAGTGGCCAACTACCTAAGAGGAAAAGTAGCTAAAATCTAACTAACGCGCGCAGGGAAAAACTTTGTCTTTTCTCGCGAGGTCATTTCCAGCATTTGTATCTCAAAAAGAGAACACTTGTGGACACTGGACACCGAGAGGTGAAGTCCTTAATCGCAAAATCCTATATGATTTATAAAGCAATCCCTTCTAGATATAACTCGCAACTTCGTACTTCATCATATGGATCTCTAAAAGGAGACCATGTGTGGTATACAATGACTTCGAGAGAAGCAAGCCTTAATCATAAGTATTATATAGTGAGTTACATTGCATCAAGATCATCTTATTACTTATTTGCATGATAACATGTAGGCATTCCTTCCTTCACTTCTCTAACACAAGTTAGGTCACATCACCGCACCACTTCCTTATCCCCTCTTTACAAACTCTCTCTGCTTAGTTTAGTTATTAAGCTTAGCTCAACAATTCCAATATTTGTTATTCTTTAATTCTTTCATGTTGCCTAAATTAGAAGGAATATCTATAACTAATATCTTGAATCAATTCCCTGTGTTCGACCCTGGATTACCCAATTAAACCTACTATTGTTATGCTTGCACTTAGAGTAACATTAGGAAGACTTGTACTCAATGAGGACTTAACTATTACGCGATGAAGAGGGATATAGTGAGCATTTCACATGCTATGATCATGTCCTATGACTTATCACATAGAATTAATCGCACAATGCAGAGAGGTAAGGAGAGCATCTTAAGCGCAATAAACCTTCTTCGTGATGCATTGTAATTGTATTACAGACATACAAAAGTCCAAGTCCTTAATACAAAATAACCACACAGCTCCTACAAATACCTAAAAATGGAATATAATTGTGAGAGACCGTTATATAAATGCCCATTGAGTTTTGGAAACTCATTGAACAAATTATCGTTAAGAAGAACTCTATTAGCAAATAATTCACCATTCAAATGAAGCTCTAGCTCAATGAAAACACGATTTATTGTTTGTTTAGGTTCAGTATTATATTATTCATTTTCATTTTAGAAAATATTGTCAAATTGTTTGTACTTTGAGAATCAATCACATCATAAGTTAAATTCCAAGCGAGACAAGGAGATTGTGGTATAGCGAAAGTGAGACAAAAAGATGATGACAGAGTCCATAATTTGGCATTGTTATAATGTAAGCAGAGGGCCAGTTGGCATTATTTTTAACAAATGGTTCATTTGACATATTAAAACCGTCAAATGAGTCATCCGTAAAAATTTCCCCAAAAGCATTTTAGTTGGATGAGTTAACACAAATACTTAAAAGCATTACAGACTCTACTATAGAGTCTGAGTATGTCCCTGCTTGTGAAGCAGCAAAAGAAGCAGTTTGGCTCAAGATGTTCCTGCATGATTTGGAAGTTGTTCCAAACATGGACATGCCCATCACTTTAAATTGAGATAATGTGATGCATATTGCTGATCTGTTTACAAAGACTCTCATGGCTAAAGTGTTCAAGAGTTTTCTAGAAAGTCTAGGTCTACA
>JBBPDI010065807.1:0-19137 GCA_037974545.1 Cucumis variabilis
AACCTTGGCTCACACCTGTTATTAGGATCTTCTTCCCTGAATTTTCTTCTTCCATATTACGTTTTTGCTACTCAACAATTCGACTTAATTAGCTCTTGCAAGCAACCATCGCTATATACACGTACGAAACACAAACCCTTCTTGAAATTTTCCAACTCTTTTATGATATTGATTACAATAGTTTTTATCCCATACCGAGGTTGGATCTACATTTAAACTAAAATACAATATTTTATTGAGAGTGAGAGAGAGAGAGAACGTGGGTGATGGAAGAACAATGAAAATGTGAAACCTTACAAAATTTAATTTGGATCCACCTACTATCCACGTTTTTTCCTTTCAATAGCGTTAGATCTTATTATTTCATTTCGGGGCTATCTATTTTTATACGAAAATCATTGATTATTATTGTAGGTATTAGTAATGTTTATGGCATTTTGTGATTTTTATTGTATGTATTAGTAATGTTTATGACAATTTCATTTTGGACACAAAATGTGACGACCCAATTTTTTATATCTAAGTTAGGCTTATTACTTAAAAGAAATAACATTCTCAAACATTACAACAAAGCATAGTCTACTTATTTTATTAAATAAAATATAAATTTAAAACCAAAGTTTGGCGAACCAAATCAAATAAAACTGTTAAAGAAAACCTAACTCGAGGCTTATCTAATTTTAAAGAAAAACATAAAGTATTCAAAGCTTAAAAAAGAAACATCGAGCAGAAACATGATCATAAATCCCCCAAATGGTCTGTAGGGTCCTTGTCACTCACCAGCTTGCTTTTTACTTTACCCTTGAAAAGTTAAACATAGAAAACTGTGAGTATATAAATATACTCAGTAAGGACCAACTACTTGTCCCATTAAGTGAACTGTTAACTTCTTATTAGGAGGTATCCTGAATCAGATCAATTTTGTGATCTCGTAGGAACACACATAAATCATAAAATGAACCTAATGGTACACTTAGTGATCAATCAGTAATCATATCAGTCTAAAGATTGTGTTCTTTAGGGAACACGATACATGTAGAGTGGACTAGCTAATAACTAAAGCTAATAGCTACCATCAGTCCAAATAATTTTATGTTGTCACACCCCACCTCTGAGCACCTCCTTACTAGGTCCGAGATGTGGCGTGAAGCCAACTTATATCAATCCCTTCAAGAACAACATCAATTGATCACCCTTAAACTTCAACTTTTAAATAATAAACAAGCGGAAGTTAAACACACATAAAGTCTAAACACAACTGAGTAAAACCTTTTCATTAAACAAACTTTATATAAGTTTTATAGACAAAACATAACCTTATGTAGAAACAAACTCAACACCAACCTTTCCAAAACCTAAGTCTAACACTACAAAAGACCAACTAAACATAAGTACAAAACAACATGACACATACGATATTTAAACAAATCTTTCAGCAGACAGATAGCATTGATTCAGACTCTGAGGACACGGTCTCTACCTAGAAAGTGGGAAGATATTTTGAAGAGTGTGAGCTAAACGAACCTAGTGAGTGATAGATTTTCTAAATAAATTTTCATAAACTTTCAAAATTAATAATATTTTATAAATCTTTGGAACAGTAAAGGGAGAACAACAATGTAAATGCTTGAACACTTATGAAATAATAATATAAATTTTTTTCTTTTCCTACTCGAATCTCAATTAAGTATCTACTCCTACGAGATAGCAGAGGTTACTCCATTAAGGGCTTTTTTAAGATATATTGGTTTCGAGAAAAAGATTTATAAATCATAAACTTTAAACATCCTTAAGAGTCCTTTTGCATAAAGTAGCTTTTACATCTGATAGTACCTTGATAAACTCATTTACAAATATGCCATAAACATTTCTTAAAAAACATTAAGCTTGAATAAATACTTTAGACATTAAGCTTGAATAAATACTTTAGTGAAATCACATGCTTTAGAAACTATACATAAAATATCTTAAACATTTAATTCAAACCATTCATAAACAATAATAATAACTTAAGAACATGCTTGAAATCACTTTAATAAATTCATTTTTCACTCACAAATACAAGTTTAAGTCCTTAATAAATTTTTCCGATCTTTTCTTGACCTGAAATAAAAGTAAAATAATCATTTTATTCTCCTTAACCATGATAGTACCAAAAGTTTACTTAAAACTTTCAAAACTCACCAGAAAGGCCTAAAAACACCCTACAAAACTATTTGGCATGCATGGATAGGCGACAGGGACTTACCCGTGCACGTTGGGCCGCTCGCATGCTAACCTTGAAGGGATAAAAGCCCTAGGCAACAAAAGATTTTATAGAACCATTTCTCAAATTAATTTGAGAATCCCAAAATACCAATACATTGGCAAAAAAAAAAAAAATAGAGAAACTAATTTTCTTATTATAACTTAAAGGCTAAGCATGCTTACTCATTACAAATTAGAGAATGAAAAACTTACTTAATTTAACACCTCTAAATCTACTAAAACTCAAACATTTGATTCTGCACAATACAAGTTGTAAGTTAGGAGAGAGAATAAGAATTAATTAGAAAGTAATAAAAAGTTTTGCTAAACTTACTTGCTCTTCCTCTACTTTTGGTGAAACAAACTTGCCAGTCCTACTGACATGTGTTTCTCGAAACAACTCGACATGATCCACCGGATGACCGCATTCTTCAGTGAGCTCAACCTGGAGTTGAAGGAACGACTTGGATCTGTCTTTGTGGTTGTAAGGTTGCTTTGCTCTAGCAACGATCCAACTTTTTAATATTAAGATGAGGTCATTACATTGAAAATAAATAGAGACCTTTTTTTTATTTAAAATAGAAAAAAAATACTAAATTTAAAGGAAATGTTTCAAATATTCAAATTAATACTAAAGTATATAAAAAGAAAAATGACTAAATAAAATACTAGTTCGGGCCCTATGAAAAAAATAAAAATAAAAGAAATATCTAAAAGTAAACATAAGTTCTAAAATAAATTTATGAAAATTTAATACTGAAAACATAAATGCTGAAGAAAACTTAAACTGTCCTCTATGGCGAACCACGATAACTTTTTATCATTGGCCAGCTTGTCTTTACCTCTACAGTTGCCTGAAAAAACAAACATTAAAAAGAATTAGTATAAATTTATTCTCAGTAAGAGACCCGCTATTAGTCGTATTACGTGTCTGTGAACTTTCTGTTAGAGTCCTGTAAGAAAGTACCCCATAACTATTGTGTCCCTGAACGCACACTATACAGTGATTCCATAGGGACACATCTGGGCTCTAGATGAACCCGAAGGAATCACTTTAAGGAGAGTCTGGTTGTAAGTGATTCCGTCAAATCACACATTAAACTAGCCACACAGGCATAAATAGGTGGTGATCCGAGGGACACCCATATGGTCCGACTCTAACAGGTAAATCTAACAGAACACCATAGCCTATACATATATATCATAACATAAATATCATAGCTCAGTCAAACATAACTTAATCATAGCATGCCTCAATCATAATGTATCTTGGTCATAATATCTCAGTCATACATGTCTCCATCATACATAACAGTCACCTAAGTAGCCATTTATAAAGTCATACTCATATTATGTCTCTTAGCTACATTAATACATAATAAAGAACATATATGCAGCTTTAATGTGGGGGTCTAATAGGAGAATCTCTTATCTGAAGATTTGCTAAAAAATAATAATTTCCTGGTTGACAGCCAATTCCTTTCAAATACTCAATCCTAAATATGAACAAAATTAAAATTAATAATTTTGTCAACTATCACCCAACTGTTTAATTAAGCATCCAAACTTAACCAAACTTACCTCAAGACTAAGGTTAAATCCAACATAACCTTGAATGGAAAATTGCACAGCTCAAACACTCCCACAAGAATTTAGTCAACTTTCAAGTAAAAAAAATAATCAAACTTAATCTAAATTATGAATTTATCTCGAACCAATAATTATCATTTGATGGGTATACCTATCCCAATCAAATCTTACCAAAGGTATCTCAAATATGGCTAAAAGGGAGCAAAAAAGAAGACTCACAGCTTGGAAGAGAATGGAGGACCCGTGGCTTGGACGACTCGGGATAGGGAAGAGATCTGGCACGCACAGCTTGGAAGAGAGGAGGCTAGGATGGTGGCTCGCGCGTGAGGAGATCGACTCGATTTGCTTGCACACGCATGGCTCGGAGGTGTCACTAACCAGTCGTATTCAATATGGACGATGCAACAAAGACAATACTAACGGAGGCGACGATGTTTTGTGGCAGAGTGTGTCTCGACCGACGGTGAGGTACGAACGACCAGCGACTGGCTTCAAATGATGGACGCGCGAAATGATATGGGCTATTTACGAACCAACCAGCTTCGTCTGTGTTGGAATGTCAAGTGCGACTGTCAGCAAAAGGAGTTGACGAAAACAGTGCAAGGGAAGGTGGCTAGGGTTTTTAGAGGAAGGAAGAAGATGGTGAAGATGAAGTGCACGTAAACCGAGAGTTAAAATATATAATAGTAATAATAATAATATCATTATTATTATTTATTTTCCCTAATTAACTCATTTTTCCTTTTTCTCTTCCTATTCCAATTAATTCCTTCTGTCTCTCTTCATTAATCAACCATCAAATTAAATTTCTTTTTATCTTCCCGAAACAACACTTAATAATTACATTTTTTCCAATAAATATAATCATTATAAATCTTCCATAACCTACTTAAAACACAAATATAATTCAAACAAATTTCACCAATAATATAACACCCAACTAAACTCAACATAATTAATAAACTAAGATAATTTAATTTAAAATTTTTCTTCATTCTTGGGTGTTACACTTACAAGCACTGATTGCTCCTAAATTCAAACAATGATCAAAACTTTATATCCAAACAACCAAATAAATGAAGGTTTAACATTTATTGTTGTTTCACACGTTGATTAAGTGTTGGATCTTCGAGATCGAGCATGAACCATTGCTACAAAAGAAATAGATTTCAGAATTAGTATTCTACATATGTAGGTTTAACATATATATATATATGTGTGTGTGTGTGTGTGTGTGTGTGTGTGTGTGTTAAAAGATTTACAAACTTACAGCTAGGTTGCGCTTCGATGCACTCTCGTGGTACATCGACCTATTTCAAGGTCTGGATCCGAAACGTGTCTCGCGTTAACACACTGATCGTGTCGCTAAAACGAGAGACGTGTGGCGAGACAGGCCTATCCCCTCTTAAGGGCTTGAAATGGGGTCCTCCTATTCTGCTGTACATACCTCTCCAACTCAATGTTCCTAGAGTGCTATCATGTCCTTGGAACTGTAATGGGAGAGGGTTGAGATGGATCTACTGAAAAACACACTATTAGATCGACCAGTAACCATGACTACAAGTATTTAGGTTAACGAGACTAACCTGAAGTGTCGCCCACCAAAGACCATCCAACCAAGTTCAGGTAAATGTCTTCCTCATGAACACCGCTAAGAAATGATGTCATAATTCGTGCAGACATAAAAACCAACTAATGTGAAACAAATGTGAGTATCACAAACTAAATATATAGAAAAATGACTAATGTGTATATGTGAAGAAGATTGTAATTCATCGTTGCTTGACTCGTTTTGATGTGATGATAACTGTTCGTCGTCATCGTCGTCTATATAGTTGTTCGTGACTTGCTTGGTTTAATAACTCCTTAAATGCCACATTTGTTCTATCTTCTTCTAATCTACCCCACTGCTAAACAACATTTCATTTTCCAAACCTTCATCCATCTCCTCCACGTGTTCAATATAAACTTGTAAATCATGTACCATACCCAACATTTCATTATCTTCAAGAAATGGGTTACTACTAATACCTTAATCAAGTCTTTGCATACCTCTGTACAAATTCATGGGCTCTCCATGATACACCTAGTCTATATAGAAGAAGGTCATTCCAATGGTTAATAGATGTCACTCTACACTCTCTAATGAGTCACAATTTGAATTCATACATCTCTTGCATAAACACTTTATTTGTCAGTAATTATAGACGTGATATTTTGCAATCTCTAAAAATTGGAAAACTCCTCCTCTGTACTCAACCGGAAACCTATCCTTAAGTTTCATCTAACTCTTGTCCATCTCGTTAAAAGCCTTAAGACGTAAATAGGATTTGATTAGTTTTATATCTCTCTTCTCTCAAATACTCCATGAATAAGCTATATTGTCCGGTCTTCCATCTTGCACTAAAATTAAGTTTAAATTTAAACTAAGTTTAAATCTACCTCACACTCCATACATACTTAATTAAAAGCTACCTAAGAATCCCCAACGATACTAACATATTATAAACTAATTTTGACATAAAAAAACGAGGCTACCATAACTGCAAGATAACCATAAAATAAATCAACCACAAATTACGTCAACCTTTGTAATTAAATATCTATTTTCAAAAATTTAAATTCAAATTGAAATTAAGTAGAAATTCATATTTATATTCAAATTTAAATTAAATATCAAATTCAATCTCAATTCTAAAAACATACACTACACATACATTATATAATATGAATATGAATTTGAATATGAATTTAAACTTATAAAATCTCATACATTCCACATAAAAACATACATTATATAATATATTACATATATATAAATTGTACATACATACATTATACATATATTACACATACAATCCAAAATCCAAATTACACATAATATCAATACATACATTACAATATATACATGCATAAGTTATACAGTATATACATACATTTATTTTGAATACATACATTATACAATATATGCATACAGTTTTATAATTTCAAAACAAAAAAGAAAAAAGAAAACTAACCTTGCGGTCGATGACGAGGAAGTATGAATTGTCACACCCCAAACCGTACTGCAATGAAAACACGGAAGTAGTAGGAATAGGATGCGAGTTAGTTACAACCTTGAAATTTTCTTATTGAAAAATCTTATTCTCAACTCCTTTTAAACAATTAATAACACTCAAAACGTTCGCTACTTAAATTACGCGAAGCCTTTTTCTTTTCTTATCGCAAAACTTCTTTCGCGAACTACCCACTTAATCGCAAAAACGTATACTTTAACCATACAAGATTTTATCTCTTAATCCTTTTCGTAGATTTATTCAAATGCAAACTTCTTAATACTTAACTGAATTTTACTTTCTTTCTCAAATTAGAAATGGGTCTCACAATCCTTTCCCTCTTAATAAATTTTATCCTCAAAATTTAAACAACAAGACAATAACGCAAAAAAAAAAAAGTTTTTATTACTTTAACTTTCGGAATTACAGCCTTGTAACATTAAAATTATAGCTTTCTTGTTCTTCTGACTTCCTTCTTCTCCTTTCTCGCCTAAGTGAGAGCTTGATCTTTTTAAGCCCAAACAATTTTCCACTCATAGGGCTGTGTTCACCAACTGTGTGTAGTCTCTCCTTATCAAAATTGACACAATAGGTGTCCTGATCTTCTCCTGCAAGCTGTTTACAAAATGCCTGCATCTTTCTCCCTCATCTACGATTAATATTAAGGTATATTTCATCAATTTTGTGAATTTTCTCTCATATTCAGCAATCGAGAGTCTTTTCTATTCCAAATAGAGGAAGTCACCTCTCTTTTCTTCTATATACACCAATGGAAAATATTTTCCATTAAATATTCCCTTAAATTCTTCTGAATTCACCCTTCCTCACCTACTTTCCTTCAAGATCCACTAATCTTCAGCCGCTTCTTATAATAATACTGTAGCTAGATCAACCCTTCTTTCTTTCAGACATTGTATAACGCGAAAGCACTTCTCCAATGTTCATTGCAATTTTTCAGCTTCTTTCGATTTAGTTCCATCAAACTCAGTGGCTCCTAACGCTTTCAACATTTCTATTCCAAAATTTCCCTCAAATTATCGCACTAAAATGTCAGGATTTACAGAATAAGCTTCTAAACTTATTGTTGTTCCAAATCTTCCAATAAATACTCAACTTTTAGCTCACTCAACCCAAATTTACTTATGCTTTCTCGAAGAACATATTACTCTGATACCAAATTGTCACACCCCAAACTGTACTGCAACGAAAACGCCGCCGAAGTAGTAAGAATATGATATGAGTTAGTTATAACCTTGAAATTTTCTTATCGCAAAATATTATTCTCAACACTCAAAATGTTCACTTCTTAACCTATGCGAAGCCTTTTTCTCTTCTTTTGCAAACTACCCACTTAATCGTAAAAACGTATACTTTAACCATAAAAGATTTTATTGCTTAGTCTTTTTTACAAATTTATTCAAACGTCAACTTCTTAATACTCAACCAAATTTTACTTCCTTACTCAAATTAGAAATGGGTCTCACACGAATTGGCAGTGGGCGACGAACGATGATGGACAACCAACGAAAGGAGCAATGAACAGCGGTGGACAAATGACAATGGAGGAATGGTGAATCTTCTTCTTTCTACTCTCTTTTTCTCTTAGTTTTTTATTGATTCTGCACAATACAAGCGATAAGTTAGGAGTGGTAATAAGAATTAAAATAGAAAGTAATCAAAAGTTTTGGTAAACTTACATGCGTTTCCTCTACTGCCGGTGAAACGAACTCGCCAATCCTACTAGCATGTGTTTCTTCAAAAAACTTGACACGATCCACCAGGCGACCGTTCTTCAGTGAGCTCGGCCCATCGTTGAAGGAACGACTTGGATCTGCTCTTGTGGTTGTAAGACTGCTTCACTCTAGCAATTTTACAAGCACTGATTGCTCCGACATTCAAACAATGATCAAAACATTATATCCAGACAACACAATAAATGAATTACTATTCATTACTTTTAAGGTAGATGATATAAATCATCTGAAACTGTTGAGTCATGTAATGGTCACAAAGAAAGGGCCAATCTGGCAGCCAATTAACCAATCTCGGTAGTGGATTTGCACATACTTCTTTAGGGTCGTACTTCTTAAAGTGATGTCGGTTGTCTCCTTTTAATGTCTTTCACACGCTGAGCATTTCGTGCTTAACAAACTGATTAAGTGTTGGATCTTCAAGTTCGAGCATAAACCATTACTACAAAAGAAATAGATTTGAGAATTAGTCTTCTACATATGTAGGTTCAACACATATATATATGTTAAAAAATTTACAAACTTATCGCTAGGTCGCACTTAACGATCTCGATGCACTCCCATGGTACATCAGCCCACTCCAGGGCCTCGATCGGAAACATGTCTCGTGCTAACACATCGATCGTGTCGCTGAAATAAGGGGCGTGTGACGAGACAGGCCTTTCCCTTTCTAGGGGGCTTGAAATGGGGATCCTTCTATTATGTTGTACATACCTCTCCAACTCAATGTTCCTAGAGTGCTATCGTCTCCTCAGAACAGGAGTGGGAAAGGGTTGACACAGATCTATCTAAAAAAACACTATTAGATAGACCAGTAATCATGACTACAAGTATTTAAGGTAACGAGACTAACCTGAAGTGTCGCCTGCCGAAGACGATCCTATCGCTTTATCTAACCTGTCCAAGTTAAGTTAAATGTCTTCCTCATGAACACCACTAAGAAATGACGTCATAATTCCTGCAAAAATAAAAACCAACAAATCTTAAACAAATATGAGTATCACAAACTAAATTTATAGAAAAATGAATAATGTGTATATGTGAAGAAGACATTGTTATTCATCTTCACTTGAGTCACCTTTATGTGATGATGATTGTTTGTCATAATCATCGTCTATGAAGTTGTTCGCAACTTGCTTGGTTTAATAACACCTTAAATACCACGTTTGTTCTATCTTCTTGTAAATCTATCCCACTGCTAAACCACATTTCATTTTCTAAACCTTCATCCATCTCCTCCACGTGTTCAATACAAACTTGTAAATCATGTACCATAACCAACATTTCATTATCTTTAAGAAATAGGTTACTGCTAGTTCCTTTATAAAAAAAATTACTACTACAACTCATTCCCTTCAACAAGTTTTTGTGTACCTCTGTGCAAATTCATGGACTCTACATGATACACGAGACATATAGGAGGAGGCTATTCTAGTGGTTAATATATGTCACTCCACACCCTCTAATGAGTCTCATTTTGAATTCATACATCTCTTGCATGGACACCTTATTTGTCCATAATTATTGACGTGATATTTTGCAACCTCTAAACATTAGAAAACTCCTTCTCTGTACTCAACCAAAAACCTATCCTTAAATTTCATCTAACTCTTGTTCATCTCGTTAAAAGCCCTAAGATGTAAATAGGATTTGATTAGTTTTATATCTCTCTCCTCTCAAATCTCCAATCTTACTCTAAAATTAAGTTTAAATTTAAACTAAGTTTAAATATACCTAACACTTCATACATAATTAAAAGCTACTTAAGAATCCCCAACACTACTAACAGATTAGAAACTATACCTATAGGCTACCATAACTGCAGGATAACCATAACATAAATCAACCACAGATTACGTCAACATTTTTAATTAAATATATAACATTTTCAAAAGTTCAAATTCGAATTGAAATTAAATAAAAATTCATATGCAAATTTAAATTTAAATTAAATATCAAATTCAATCTCAATTCTAAAAACATACACTACACATACATTACAGAATATGAATTTACACGTACAATCTCAAATTTACACATAAAATCTCATACAATCTAATACATTCCACATAAAAATATACATTATATATTACACATACAATCTGAAATTCAAATTACACATAATATCAGTACATACATTACAATATATACATACATTTATTTTGGATACATACATTATACAATATATACATACATTTTTATAATTTTAAAACAAAAAATAAAAAAGAAAACTAACCTTATGGTCGGCGACGAGGGAGGACGAAAGGCAGTGGACGACAAACGGCGGTGGACGACCGACGGAGGAGCACCATACAGCAGTGGAACTTCTTCTTTTTGCTCTCTTTTTCATTTCTTTTAGTGTGTTATGTGAACACGAAACGAATAGAGTTTGGTTTTTCCGAAATAGTTCGAAAACATCAGGAAATAGAACTTTTCCCGACGTCAACAATAGCGTTTTCTTATGCTATCGTAACTGATATTTTTTATAGTGAACTATTTTTGTCGAAGATTGTGTGAAAAAAATATTTTATATTTGGTACACAATCTTGAACAACCAAATAAAAGTTTGAAAAAAAGATAAAAAAAATTACAGAAAAAGATGATGGAAAGGAAAAAAAAATGGTAGAAAGAAGATGGAAATGATAGGTAAACCTAAAATATTTTTAAATATTTTGATGTTTTTGTTATATTTATGAAAATTTTTCTAATTTATTTGTTAAAAAATTGCATAAACCACCCTGGATTACAGTTATACTTTGTCTTTTTGCTCCTTGTTTTCAACCCAACTCCCAAAAGCAAATTTAGAAAGAAGGATGAAAATGAGCTCTAAATATAAGATAAAGTATTCAAATTCATTTCGAGTTGTGTTCTTATGACCGAAGATTCTTTTCTTAATAAAAAAAAAGACAAGGGATGAAAAAAAAAATCCTTTAATTGAAAACCATGTAAGTTTTGGGAAATTTCACTTTATAGAGAATACTTTCGATAGAATGGAATGTGAAGGATGGATCCTTTTAGAAAACAGTTTGGTTCTAATATTCAAGGTTTGCAAGAACACTTATTTTAAGAAGCTTTTGAAGTTGTTTAATAGGAAGTTGATATATAAATAAAAATTAGATTACTATCACGTATATTTGATATATAAATAAAAAGATTATCATTAACATAAGACCCTTTTAATTTGGAACACAATCTAACAAATAACATCATATTAGTCTAAATTTAAATTTACTTAAATTTTAAAATGAAAGAGATAAAAAAAAAATCAGGAAGATGTGGAGAGGAACATAAAGATGAAGATGGAAGGGAGAATGGTGGAGGGAGAAGAGAGAAGAGAGAGGAAGGGATGAGAGATGAGAGATGAGAGATGAGAGAGAATTTACTTTTATTTTTAAAATTTTAAAAGTATCTGATGATATTTATTAATTTAAAGTTAACCATTAACAAACTATGAGGTAAAATTGTTCAATTTAAAAGTTTAAAAGTGTGATTGGAACTAACCTATAGTTTAGGGTGGTTTATGCAATTTTCTAATTATTTTACCACTTATTATAATTTTTCCTTTTTTATATTAGAAATACAAAAATATCAAAAAATAAATTATAATAATAGAGCTAATGTCACTTACATTTTTTAAATTGTAAAAATGACAAAGTTAAAAGCAGATTATCATCTGATTGTCGTTTATATTTGTCAAATTTGCAATATGAAAAAAAAGTATTATGAGCTATTTTAAAAAAAAAAAACTTGTACAATTTTCTAAAACTAAATTTAATTAAATTATTTAAATTAAACAATGCAATGAATGGAATGAATGTAAATTAATTAGAATATTAAGTGTTAGGTTAATTATATTTAAATGTCAAAAACAGTACATTATTTACAAATATCCTAAATAATTTAATCTTATCACTAAAATATTTAATTGATTTAAATAATTCAGTATTAAATTAGAATTAATTACTAACTTTTAGATAATTAAGTACAATATTATAGTTAATTTATCAAATGTTAGTTGTTTTCAAATATAGCAAAATTTTAAAAATCTGTTAATAAATATGGATAGAGTTTATATGTTGATCTATAAATAATAGATTATTAAATTTTTGGTATGTTTTTAAATGTTTTCAAAATAAGCTTGTTGTTTACTATCAGTTTTCGTAATTAATCAATCTATTAAAATAATGGTAAGACGTTGTTATGGGCCTAATAAAAAAAGTAAATACAAATATATTTATTTAGCATAAAATTATGATAACATTTCTCATACACGACCAAACACAATTCTATGTAATTTCTAGACATCGTATTGTTCACAAATCGGGTGAAACAATATGTTAACATCACAATTAATATGATATGAAAGGATGAACTAAAAGTTGTGGTGTGTGTTGTAAAAATTGTATCGATGACGATCAAAATATATATTGTTGCACCGTGACGAATCAATGCCTTGAAAGCAAATTCTGCCAGACCGTGGTGCTAATCTGAATGTTGGTTGCTCTCCAAGGTTAACACAGCTTCCTACTTTTGACGTGCACTCACCAGAATTAGGAATAGAAACGATGAAGGCTTGCTCAAAACTTTGTTACAGGAGGGAATAGAGTATAGGAGGAGAGGAATGTAGAGAGGAGAGGTTGTGAATGAATGATGAATGTGAACTGAAGAACGGCTCTATTTAAAAATTATTCGGACGAGTACCAAAAAAATTACATTCTTATTCGTACAAGCGCGATTGCCCAAACTTGTCCGTCCGACCGAACAATAGTGGCAGCGTGCGTGGTGATAGGGTCATACTTTCACCATCAATACATTTTGTATTTTCCTAGTGGAACTTAACTATTTATACTCATTTTCTTCTTCCAACTTTATCAATGTGGGACAAACATAGAGGTAACTTTGCATTAGGCCAAAGGCCCACAGGCTTTTCCAACAATCTCTCACAAAAGACTGTAGCAGAAAGTTACGAGATAGTTGAGAGTAAGTTCTGAGCAAGGATGGAACATTGAGCTTAGACATCAATATACGAAAATTTGAATTGATGCATAGTGAGGTAAGGCAACAACCTTGTTAAAGAGAGTGAAATTAGATCTTGAACTTTCTTCAACATTGGTTGAGACCCTTACGACACACTTTGTCCCTAGTTTCTGTCATCATTTCTGCAATATGGGTTTGTGCCTTTATGGCCATGCACATAAAATGAACCTCGGGTCATCGTGAAAGCTCTAGAAAGAGGTCCTTAAGCTCTTTCATAGAAGGCGGCCCCACCTCCACAGTCACGTTTATATGCTTCATCAAGTTTGCCAAAGAAAACCACTCACAAAGAGCTATGGACATTTCACCATTATCCATAGAGTTATGTATCACTTAAGGTTTTAGTAGCATCCATCTAGTCCATAACGGATTGTCTGCACAAATGGGCTATGGACCATCAAGTCTATTTTAATTTGACCACCCAAAACTAGTGATATGGATCTTCGAAGGACTTTAGTCCCATGTTTAATGACGAATCTAGAACCATTTTCCTTGATAGTCCTTTGGTTAAAGGATCAGCCAGGTTTTTCTCAGATCGAACAAATTCTAAGGAAATGGTTCCTTCCTTTAGCAAGTGTTTCACAGCTCCATGCCTCAGACGTATGTGTCTTCTATTGCCATTATAAACACTGTTCTTGGCAATACTTATGGCAGCCTGTGAATCACAGTGTATGGATACAGGCACAGATGTCCCCCACAATGGTACATCTCTTAGTAGGCTTTTAATCCACTCGGCCTCTTGTCTTGCCAATTCTAATGCTATAAACTCAGATTCCATAGTCGATTTGATTATGCAGGTCTGTTTTGCAAACTTCCAACATATTGCTCCTCCCTTGAGCAAGAATACATATCCACTAGTGTAAACTGTAGGAAATTTATCAGGGTTTTACAGACCCAGTTTGCATCACAATATCCTTCTAACACAACAGGAAATTTATTAAAGTGTAAACTATAGTTTATCGTTCCTCTAAGATATCTCAACAAATGGCGTAAGGCATCCCAATGGTATTTATCAGGATTATGTGTATATCTACTCAATCTACTGAAAGCATATGCAATATCTGGTCTGGCGTAGTTCATTAAATACATAACACTACCTATGATCTCTACATATTCAGGTTGAGATACACTCTCTCCTTTGTTTTTCTTTAGATGTTTACTTGCATCATAGGGAGTTTTCACTAGAGGGCCCTCGAAGGAATCAAATTTATTTAGTAAATTCTCAACGTAGTGAGATTGAGACAGTTTTCATTTTTCCTAATTTTAACTCCAAGGATTATGTCTGCTTCACCTAGGTCTTTCATTTCAAAGTGTGATGACGGGAACAACTTGGTGTCCTTTATTAAATGCAAGTTTGTTCCAAAGATCAACATGTCATCGACATATAGGCATATTAATATGCACTCACCTCCAGTCCTTGAATAAACGCACGTATCCGAGGAATTCATCTTAAATCCATTATTTATCAATGTATCATTAAATTTTTCATACCATTGTTTAAGAGCTTGCTTAAGACCATATAGAGATTTTTTTAGTTTGCATATTTTGTTTTCTTGGCTAGAAAGTTTGAATCCTTCTGGTTGAGTCATATAGATTTCTTCTTCTAAATCGTCATTTAGAAATGCAGTTTTTACATCCATTTGGTGAATAAGGAGTTGTGAATGACAGTTAGTGCAATGAAGGCTCTAATAGTGGTTATTTTAGTTACAGGGGAGTAAGTGTCAAAGTAATCAATGCCTTGTTTTTTAGTATACCCTATCACAACGAGTCTTGCCTTGTTTCTTTCTATTGACTCATCTAATCTTATTTTCCTTTTGAAGATTCACTTGCACTTAATTGGTTTACACCCTTTAGGAATATTTACCAATTTCCATGTTTGATTCATGGTTAGTGAATCCAACTCGCTTTTAATAGGCTCCTTCCACATACTGGACTCTACCAAGCTTAAGGCCTCTTGATAAGTTGTAGGATCTTCATTAATTAAAAACAGGCTAGTGAAACTGCAATCAATTTCATCGTGCCTTTCTACTATAAAAGTGCTTAGGAAATTGGGTCCAAAACTTTTCTCAGTTCTCTGTCTTTTACTTCTTCTAGGTTCTAGATCATCTCTTACGCTAGAAGTATCTACCTCAGTATTTTATTAACAACTTCTAGATCATGCAAATTTTCCGAAGGACAAGGAACAGACTGAGATCTCTTTAAAGGAAATACATGCTCAAAGAATTCTGCATCCCTAGATTCATTTATGCTTTTATCATTCAGATTCATAAACCTATATGCAACACTATTTTGAGCATAACCGATAAATATACAATCAAAGGTTTTAGACCCTACCGTGGATTTCTTCAATGGAGGAAATGGTACCTTAGCCAAACATTCCCACACTTTTAAGTAGTTGAGATTTGGTCTGTATCCTTTTCAGAGTTCGTAGGGAGTTTTATCTAGCTTTATGTGGGGAACCCTGTTAAGAACAAAATATCCAGACAACACAGCTTCCCCCCACATATTGTCAGATAGACCAGAGCTTAATAAATAGCATTCATCATTTCTTTAAGAGTTCTATTTTTACGTTCAGCTATGCCATTTTGTTTTGTTGAGTAAGGGGCAGTGAAATCATGTATAATACCATTTGATTCACAATATTATTTTAAAGTTCTATCAGAGTATTCACCACCTCTATCTGATCTTAATCTTTTTATCCTTTTGCCTAGTTGATTTTCAGATTCTACCTTAAATTTCAGAAACATGCTACTAGCTTCATCTTTTGATTTTATCAAATAAGTCTTAGTATATCTAGAGAAGTCATCAACAAAGGATAGATAATAATTTTTGCCTCCTCTACTAGGGTTGTTTTTTAAGTCAGCTAGATCCGAGTGAATCAATTCTAATAACTCAGTACTTCTTGTCATAACTGGTTTGTAGGGTTTTTTAAAGTACTTACTTTCTACACATACGAGACATTTACATATTTCATGTAATTCACATGCATTAATTAGCTTTAAATCTCTAAGCTTCCTAACTGATGCAAAGTTCACGTGTCCTAGTCTACCATGTCATAGATTAATAGATTCAATTATGTAGACAAAACTAGAAGTATTTGTATTGATACAAGAAGTATTGAGTACAAAAAGACCATTGGACAGATACCCCTTACCGACAAATTCTCCATTTTTGTGAGGACAACTTTGTCACTTTCCAGTATGATCTTAAGACCCGCCCGATTCAACAGACTCCCAGACACCAAGTTTCTATGTAGGGAAGGGACATACAAAACATTACTCAGGGATAAAGTTTTTCCAGATGTTAATTTTAAATTAACTTTCCCTTTCCCGATTACTTCTGTAGTGGCTGAGTTTCCCATGAACACGTATTCTCCAACAGCAGCATCCTCGTAGTCATGGAAAAGATCTTTGTTGGTGTAGAAGTGTCTTGACGCTCCAGTATCCAAGATCCATTCAATTTTGTTTTCAATTAGGTTCACTTCTACAACTGCAACTATGACTTCCTCGTCTTGTTCAGCAAGGTTGGCTTGAGGTGCTGGTTTTTGGTTGTTTGGTCTCCCCTTCCTTTAATGGCAGTGATAGGATTTGTGTCCTTCCTTTCCACAGACGTAGCAGATGGGTTTTCTTTTCTTGATTTTCCCTTCAGAAGCCTTGAACTGCATCTTTTTTGGGGTTCTCCCATTTTGCCTTTTATCTTGTTTTGTCCTCTCTTTGTTTACAGAGGAAGATTCGACCAAGTTAGCATTAACAGATTTAAATTTTTGGAAGCTAACTTATCTTTTATTCTATTGGCCTCTTCTGTATGTATGTGGCTGATCAGATCTTTGAGTTTCAGGTCTTTCTTTTTGTGCTTCAGGTGGTTTCAATAGTCGCTCTAGGAGGGAGGGAAATTTTCCAACAAGACATTAGCTTGAAGTATCTCACACATCTTCATCCCTTCAGATAGGACATTTGCCACCAGATTTTCTTACTCGTGTATTTGTTCCATAATTGGCTTGTCATCTGTCATCTAGAACTGCAACCATTTTCCTACAACATACTTCTTCCGTCCAGCATTGTCTCCACCATAGCGAGACTCCAGAGTGCATCAAATACCCTTGGCAGATTTTTATATTACAAACAAGTCAACACATGGCCTCTGACATATGGTTCAACAAATGTCCATGAACTGTCTTGTTGTCCTTCTCGTATTTCTTGGGATCGATTGTAGGTGCTTTCTTTACCTGGTCGACAGTGACGACAAGAGATCCCGTGGATGATTCTAGATCAGAGGGTGCTGGAGGATCAGTTGGTGGTGCTGACGAATCGGTTGGTGGTTTGACAGTAAGAATGTAGTCGACCTTGAGCTGTTCGAAAAGGATCAGTAGCTTTTGGGACCAACGACGGTAGTTTGATCCATCGAGTGGCTCTAGTTTGGACGGGCCAGGTAGAACTTTGTTGGTTTTGATCGACATTGTAATTTGCTTTTAGATTGTTGTAAACATTGTATTGATGACGATCAAAATATATATTGTTGCGCTGTGATGAATCACTGCCCTGAAAGCAAATTCGGCCAGACTGTGGTGCTAATCTGAATACCGGTTGCTCCCCAAGGTTAACACAACTTCCTACTTCTGACGTGCACTTGCCGGAATTAGGAATAGAAACGATGTAGGCTTGCTCGGAATTTTGTTACGGGAGGGAATGGAGTATAGGAGGAGAGGAATGTAGAGAGGAGAGGTTGTGAATGAATGATGAATGTGAACTGGAGGACGGCTCTATTTATAATGGAGTCCTCCTCAACCACCATCTGAAGTTTCTTACAAAAGAAAGGGCAAAACTTATTCAACGATTGTGTCATGGAGTGATACATGTCGGGCACTTAGGGAAACCAAAAACTATTCGGATGAGTACCAAAAACTTACAATCTCATTCGCATACAGACGACAGTGCACATGATGATAGGGTCATACTATCACCATCAGTACATTTTGTATTCCACTAGTGTCACTTAACTATTTATACCCATTTTCTTCCAACTTTATCAATGTGGGACAAACATAGAGGTAACTTACATTTAAAACTATTGAGGTAAAATTGATAAATTTAAAAGCTTACATTAACAAACTATCAAGGTAAAATTGATCAATTTAGAAGCTTAAAAGTGTGATTGTAACCAACCTATAGTTTAGGGTGGTTTATGCAATTTTCTAATTATTTTACCACTTATTACAGTTTTTCCTCTTTTATATTAGAGATACAAAAATATATAAAAAAAAAATTATGATAATAGAGCTCATGTCACTTACATTTTTAAAATTGCAAAAATAATAAAGTTAAAAGCAGATTATCATCTGACTGTCGTTATATTTGCCAAATTTGCAATATGAAAAAAAGGAGGTTGTTGAATAAGAAATTTTGAAATCAATCACAAATTGACACATCATTTATTAAATTAATGATGAAAAGTGCAAATAA
>JBBPDI010065813.1:0-19136 GCA_037974545.1 Cucumis variabilis
GTTTAATATATAGTGATACATTATAATATAAAGTTTGTGAAACTTTATTATATAAATTTAATTTTGGATATGATTCACAATTAATTTATGAGAGAGAAAATATTTGAATAAGTTTAAATATTAATTTAATATGAATAATTCATATTAAAATTATTAGTTATGAGAGAAACATATATTTGAATATGATTCAAATTCAATTTAAGTTAAATATAAGATATTTAATTTAGCTATTAATTAATTGAAGAATTAATTAATAGTTTATTTTAATTAATTAAATTTGATTTAATTAAATATATAAGTTATTGCAGAGATTCAAATAAGATTTGAATAAAATATTAATTAAATAAGATTTAATTAATATAAATATATAAGATGTTGGAGAGATATTTATTTAAATAAAATTTAAATAAAATATTAATTAAATATGATTTAATTAATTATTAACTAATTGATTAATTTTTAATTAATTAGTAGATTTGATAAAAAGAATCTCGTAATTCTCTCCTTCTCCTTTTCCTATTCCAAGAAGGAAAGAGAGTTATAAATATCTGAAAGAAAACAGTTTTCTTTAATGAATTCATTAAGAAAAAAGTCCAGGCTTTTTCTCTTTGCAAAAATAAAAGAAAATAGTTTCTCCAAAAATCTCTATTCTTTTTCCCATCCCAATTGGTTCTCACAAACCAATCTCATCCCAGAGGATAGGAAGGTCTCCAACGGGTGGTGTTCACAATTTGGAGATTAATTTGTAGATTCAGAGACATCATCGAAAGTAAGTTTTCTAGATTTTTAAAAGCATTCTTAGAATTTATTTAGATTTTTGATTCTAATTTTGCCAATGTACTGGAATTTTAAATATTCTCAAATAAATTGAGTAATGGTTCTTTAATTCTTCCGCTGCCATAGGGCTATTATCCCTTCAATTGGTTACATCGAAAACAAATATCTCCTCCCTTTAGTAATTGACCAAGATGAAATCGATTACATTCTCCACAAAGAGGTTTAGTGTTACTGCTTGTAACCGATCTCTGGTAATTGTGTCCTGAGTTTTGAGACTGGAACAAATTTCCTTTCCTAAATTCATTCTTAAATCTATTTCCTTTAGATATTCTAAGAGCGAAGCTCTTTTTGTTTTCTTGTTTCTTTCCATTATAGATCATATTTGAATCAAAAGGAGAATCCATACCATCAAACTTTCTTGATCATAAACTTTGCTCCATTCATGAAGCAGTTTCAACCAACTGTGACAAATCCTCCCACTTTGATGTTGCCATCACTGGAGTCCAAATTTCTTGCCTCGGTCCTTTCTCAAATTGTCGACAACTATCACTTTACGTTGCCATAATTGGTGCAGCGTAACGAAAGAGTTTTGTAAACTTTCTCTCGTGCTCAGCCACTGACAACGAATTTTGTCTTGTGCTCATAAATTCGTCCCTCTTTATTTTACAATAAACTTTGAGATAATATTTATCTTCAAATATTCCTCTGAATATTATCCAACTCATTGTATCTGTAACTCTTCTTCTAGCTTTAATGACACCCACCATCCTTCTACTTCCTTTCGTAGTAGGAAAGTTGCTAACTTGACTTCTTCTCTTCGAGATAGTCCATCACTTTAAAACATTTCTCTAACAAATTCAACCACAGTTCTGCATCCATCGGATCTTTGAATCCTTCCAAAACTGTAGCATCTAAAGATTTCAATCTTTCGATGCTATGTTTCTTATCAATTATAATTGGCATGGTTCCCACCAACTCCATGAATCTTTGGATCATGTGCTGGTAGCTTTGTTCATCTATTCTATCATGCCTCGTACATGACTCACTTTCTAAAGTTGGCTCATCTTCCATGGGTGTTGTTCAGACTTTTTTTTTTCCCTTTCTGTCATGATGAGACATCATTATCTTTCTACAAACATTCATATCCTTAACATTCATATATAAATGTTTATAACTTGTGCATATCACTTTAAACTTTCAATCTTAGTCCAACTAATAAATAAACAAAATGTAATTATCTACAAACATACTTTTTATTTATTAACTTCATAAGCTTTCCTTACATACATAACCACACATAATATACAACTGATAAACACACATGAAACATACACCTTTTACATCTTTTTACATTTAGTATTTTTTTCCTTTCCTTTCAATTAAACTAACAAAGCTTATCTTTACCCTTAATCAATGCAGTTAATTGACATCTAATAGATAGAGCTGCAAAGACTACCCTCATCTCTACTTGTCTACCAGACTAAATGCTAGTTTTTCTTATGTAGTCCTTTTTACAACAAAAGTAACATTCATCTTCATCAGTAACACATGTTTCCCTATGAAACTTCTTACACTTATAGGATTGTTTCTTTCTTTCCAATTTTGAAGTAACTTCTTTTTCTTCAGAACAAGATCCTATTGATTCTTGTTTACTTTTTTCCTCCATTTCCCTCAGTCTCACCTTCTGGTAGTGTTTGGAAAAGTATTCCCTTTCAAATGCATTTTGGAACACATCCCTATTCTGCTTAAGTTTCTCAACTAAATTCTCCTTCGATGTAAACCACCATTCTTTTGTATCATCTATGAGCATAGATTCTACTAATGTTACTTTAATATCCTCCTCACAACCTATTATTTCAAAGCATTCCCGCACTCTATGAATACACTCTTCTACCTCGGTAGGATATATTGAACCACCATAATTTTATGCTATACAATTCTAGACGTCCTCTAACATTATTGTTTTCCATAAATTCTGTGAGTAATAAACACTTTCTTGTTTTAGTGCTTGAAATAACAATAGGGAATACTTACATGAATTTTTGGCAAGATTGTGTCTCAACTGCTGCTTACATACATTGCCTACCAGTCAACTTTATTGGAAACATAATTTCATTTAAAAATCACTTTTCTGTTTTTCTATAAAAATAACTTTTAAATCTTTTTCCTGTTAAAAAGACATCGGTTTTTTTCCCGAAAACATTTCCTCTGCTACCAAGTTGGTATAAGGTTATTTAAAACAAACTTAGACTTTTACCCAAGAGACTAACTATGCTCTCATACAAAACTGTCACACCCCATCCTAAGCACCTGCTTGCTCGTTCCAAGACGTGGCATGATGTCAGCCAAAGTCGTTCCTCTCTGGAACAACCTCAACTGGCACATGACATGGAAGCATGAAACAATCAACAACAAAAATCTTTTAACTTGAAATACTTTTAAATCGTAGTGTGACCTACTTGATATCCTTTATAAAATAGAACATGGATAATGAACCAACATGACTAAATAAGTATTTCAATAATCACACGACTAATTTGAAACAAAACAATGTCTTTGTCTAATGAAAAACTAAGTTGGCCTGGATGTCGTATGTTCAACACGCGAAGATCCATAATCTATACCTGGAAAGTAGGAAAACATTTATGAAAGGGTAATTCAAAAGACTTAGTGAGCAATAGTTTTATAAAACAGGTTTTTATAAACATTTTGGTATTAAATTGATGCTTAAATACTTGTAACAGTAAACAGTCATAACATGAAACTTGAAACATGTGCATAGCTTTTCGAAGACAGTCCTTCATGTCATAACAGTCGATGGGTAGCTTGAAACATTTGCATAGCTTTTCAAACACATGCATTATTTATCCCTTTATTTGAAGATGGAACAGTCGATGGGTAGCTAACCCTCCTCCTTTAAGGCATAACATTATCCTCTTCCTGATGGCCCATAGGTAATAATAGGTTCGTCAATCGTACAATTAGTATGAAGTTAACCACATGTGTACAAAATGTCTCATGGAATATTCGGCCATGGATAAAAATATTTGAAAACATGAAATATTTCCTTGAAATTATTTGAAATATTTTCTTGTAATCATGAAATCATAACATAACATGGAAATATCATTTTAGTATATCAATAGCATAGCTTGTATAAGAACTTAAGATCATGTTTAACAAATCATTTTACTTGAAAAGCCTAAAATCTTATTCAATAAATACTTTGGAAAACATGATGTTATTCAAAAGCTATTGCTTATAAGTTTGAAAACATGTTTAATAAATCATTAGAAATCATGGTGTTACTCACAATCACTTGAATAAAGCCTTGCTCTCGGGAATTCCTTCTAATCCTCTTTGTCTTAAAAAATTTCATATTTTATCCTTAATTAATTCCTTGAACATGGAAATATCCAAAACTTTCTTACAAATTTCTAAAAATATCAAAAAAGCCTAAAATAGCTTGAAAACAGTCGATTGAAGTCCATTGACATGGTGCAGGGGGTTGGCCCCGTGCGCATGGCCTAGGGCCTACCACGTGATAACCTCACTCAAGTGAGGCACGTGCTGCATGCTAACCTCTCAAGAGGTGGCATGTGTGTGCTTGCTGCCTGCCTAATGCCCCTTGCATGCTTGGTGTGTACGTTGGTGCTCCCCACACACAGTGTGCTACGCTAACCTTTAAAGTAGTATCATGTGTGCAACTTGAGCGTGTGCCTTGCTACTCGGCTATGCCATGACCTTGTCATGTGTGTGCAACCTGACCAAAAATAACCCTTATAACCAAAAAGCCAAGTCGATCTTGTCTACACATGCATGACTCACAGCCACTACCTAGACACTATTTAACTTCCAGGATCATGACCTATCTTTGAAAACTCATAACTTAAAATGAATCACTCTTCTAACAAATGTGCTCCAAAATGTCTTAAATTTTGTACCTCAAATCTGCAAAGGAAAATTCCAAGTAATCAGTCCTATACCTTTTTGGAAGTGCACCTTACCCAAAATCTTCTAAAACATGACCTTCTCGTCTAAACTTGATCTAATTATAAATCGTCTTTATTCTAATTTGAATAGCAGCTCTCTTTCATCAACTATACTCAATTTGGGAACTTTCAGGACTAATTTGAGTGATTTTATACAAGTGAGTTATGAGAAATTGATTGCTGAAGCTGACCTATTTATAGAGTCCCTTGCATACAATTAAGGTGACACTTAATCCTTGATTAGACTCACCTCTTAAGTATGTACTTACACCTCAGCAACTCCTCAATGTCCTCCTTGGTGGCAAACATAGATGGTGACATGGAAATGACACCTGGACTTACTTTTAACTGAATGCCCTTAAAATGCCACATACTTGTCCTACTCATATAGCTAACCTCTAAGTCATCTCACATAGCTTCTTGCCACAAAGCCTCTCCTTGCCTAACTAACCTCTATGTTCTCCTTAGACGCCTAGCTTCGTTGTGTGAGTGACACCCTTCCTCTCCTAGCTAACCTCTCATACTTGGTTGCAAGCCTTTCTCACGTGACACCTTTCGTTCAACCAACTAACCTTTAAACTTTCCTCACATGGTCATAATCCTTCCTCACGTACAAGCCTTCGTCATGTGACATCCTTGATTGCCCAACATCCTTCCTCGCCTAGGCTTCCTCATGTGGACAACCTCCTTGGCATGCGTATACGCCTAGCAAACCTCTCAACATTTGGCTGCAAGCCTTCCTCCAACACATGGCCTTCTTGGTAATTATCTTGTCGTCTATCACAAGTTCTAAACACCTAGCAAGCTAACCTCTTTACAGGTTCTTTAGCCTTCCTTTGCCACCCACATAACCTCTAAACACCTTAAAACGAAATCTTTGACACTTAGCTTAAATTTTCAAAGTTTTCTCCTTTCCTTAAATTTAAATCTAAATTCTAAGTATTTTTACCTTCTTTCCAAAAAAAATCCATTTTCTCTTATCCTTAGCAAATCCAAAGGTTAAAGAAATTTTGAGTTTCACACTCTTCGAGATTATCATTCAAAAAAGTTTTTTAACATCCATCTACCAAATTTCATAATCATAAAAAGTGGCGATGGATATGAGTATTCTAAACGACTTAAGCATGGCAAAAAGAGAGAAAGTTTCTCCATAATCTACTCCATCTTTTTAGGTATAACCCTTTGCCACAAGTCGAGCCTTAAAAGTTTGTACTTTATCAACTTGGTCTCATTTTCTCTTGTAGATCCACTTACAACCAATAGTTTTTATGTCATTTAGTTGATCTACTAGAGTCCAAATGGAAATGAAGTACATAGGCTCAATTTCAAGGTCCATGGCTTTGATCCATTAGTTACGATCCACATCATTCATTACTTGTTTATAGGTTAATGAATCCTCTATGCCATCATCAAGTATGACCACTTAAGTTTCAGTTTAACCCAAATAGCGATCAAGCTGATGAACAACCCTCTTACTACATCGAGGCTCTCTCAACTCTTGAGAATGATGTGATTGACCAGATTACCTAGTTTTATCAACTACTTAGGCAATAGTTTAAACGTCGAGATGACATGTCTTAATGTAGGGAACAATTTCAGATTTCTTAATGAAAAAATATGGAGACTAATTAGTGTTTTTACGTTTTAATGCATTTGTGAAATGGACGATGAGCCTGTTTAAGTTAAAATGTTTATGCTAGAAAGAGATATTTTCCTCTTACTAAGCCTTTTGACTTATGTTTTAAGCTTCTTTCCCCAGTTTTGAGGGATTTTTGGCCAGATGATCAAGCATAAAGGCCAAGTGGGGAAAAGGATAAGGTTGCTAAGCGAGGAAGGCTTTGCAAGGGGACTAATTAATTTTGTTGTCGGACTGTATTTAGGACTTGTATGAAAAGCATGTTGTAGAACTCTTGGTTTAAGTTAATAAAGGTTTCAATTTTGTCCTTCTATTGTGTTATGTTCTCTTTAATTCTTAGTAAGACTAAAAGGACTTAAGATTATGCTAGGCGTTAGAGCCAAGTCTTAAGGCTCGAGGACTTAAGTCAAGCTTTTTGGTATTTAAATGTGTCATAAATGCCCAAAGTAATCTCGCTTAACGCAATGCTTCCAGCATTTGTGGGACGGGGTGTGACAATCTACACTAAGTTGCCTTTAGTGGTGAAAGATGAACATGGAGATAAGGTGAGATGGAGAATAAACTCAGATTGTAGACAAGGTAAAAAGAAACGCTTAATTAACTAATGTTTCAAATTTAGATTAAATTAAATATAAGATATTTAATTTAACAATTATTTAATTAGAGATTTAATTAATAGTTTAGTTTATTTTTATTTAATTAAATTAAAACTATAACTTATGTGAGAGATATTCATTTAAATATGATTTAAATGAAATATTAATTAAATAGAGATATTCATTTAAATATGATTTAAATGAAATATTAATTAAATAGAGATATTCATTTAAATATGATTTAAATAAAATATTAATTAAATATGATTTAATTAATTATTCATTTAATTAATTAATTTTTTTATTAATTTAATTTTTTAAAAATTAATATGGAACATGGTTTCCTACGTTTCCATTTATCTCTCCAACTTCCGAAGAAGAGGGAGTTATACAAATTGGACTGCAACGATAACGTTGAAGCAGTAGGAATAGGATGTGAGTTTATTACAACCTTGAAATTTTCCTATCACAAAATCTTATTCTCAACTCCTTTTAAACTATTAACACTCAAAACGTAACGATAGTCAATGTAACACCAAGCAAAATAAATACAAACCAAAACGTAAACTTTATTAATAACAGGTGTTTCATGCTTTATTACAATACTTTAACCAAATAACCAAGGCTTAACCATTCTCAAAACGCCTTGAATCACCTCGCAACAAATCCTTCAACCTTTTTCTCTACTTGGCCTAAACGCCTAATCGTGGAAGATAGATTTTTAAAACGTAAGTCTAAAAGACTTAGTGAGGTCTTATGAAAACCTTTCACAATATCTTTTCATAATCTTTTCGCAAAAATAATATCACATTATTTAAACAAACTGACAAATCATTTCATTTCGCATAAATCTTTCATTATGTTTAACAAATCATTTCATTTTACCAAGTATCCTAAATCGTTCTCTACACTTGGTTTCATTACCTTGCGTTTGAATACTGTATCAATAACATCCAAGAACATACAGATTCATCCTTGTTGCATAAACCACTAAGCTTTATACGCTCCTTTCAACACATAAGCCAGCTTCTTATCACCATGCAGTCTGTACACTCCATGGTGGTTTTGACTCTTTATGTGCATATAAAAGTTAGCATCATCTCAGAAACATAGTATTTAAATCATATTCATCAAATCAAGCTTTAACATTATAAATCATTCTTGAAAACATAACTTTTCATAGAAAACTCATTGAAACATTCTCATTTGAATTCTTCTTTCAAATCAGTAAAGAGAAATCATAATAAAGTTTTTTAACATAAATTCATTTGAGAGAAAAGCACTCACCAAACTTTACTAAAGGTGTCCTTCTTCTCCCAAGCATCTTCTCGCGTGGCTAAGCTAGCAGCACTTCAACAATTCAACAAAACTCTCATTATCTCCTCCTTAGTTATCCAAATTCCCTTATTTATAGAGTCTGAAACTAACTTAGTCATACAAAAACTCTTCTCAGTTCACCAGCTCCTACTCAAAACTTTAAACGTGTAAATTTAATATTCAACCTAGCCATGCTTAAATCCTTAATCTTACACGTTAACCCCTATTAAATTAGATTTGACATTTTCATCGCCAGACCTTGCTTCCCGCTTAACCCAAATCGCGAATAACTTCAACCACTTAACATTTCTCACGAATAACCTTATCGTGTGGTTATATTTTACTATAAGAAACCTTCCATGTGAACTAGCCAACTTTTATTTACATAGAACTCTTATCGCGAACTTAAACTCTAAGGCTTCCTTGCAGACTTTTCTCCGCGAAACACTTGGTTCTTCTTTCGAAGACTACCTAAAACTCCTATTCTAACACTCAAAACTTTCACTTATTAACTTACACGAAAACTTTTTCTTTTTATCGCACAACTTCTTTTACGAACTACCCACTTAATCTCAAAAACATGTACTTTAACCATAAAAGATTTTATCGCTTAATCCTTTTTGCGAATTTATTCAAACGCCAACTTCTTAATACTTAGCCAAAATTTACTTCCTTACCTAAATTAGAAATGGATCTCACAGAATTGTTCTCGAAAGAACTCTCTGAAATTTTTTCCTTTCCAAATTTTGGTTCCCACAAATGAAATCTCTGGCTTAGAAAATAGGAAGGTCTTTAAGTGGTGGTGCCCAACAATTTGGAGTTTTAGTGGATACAGAGGCATCAAACGAACGTAAGTCTTCTTCCTCTTCTCTATAATTCTATTAATTTTTTTAAAGCATGCTTAGCCTTAGTTAGATTACAAATTTTTTTCTATAAATATTGCCTATGTATTTGGTATTTTTAAATTCTCAATTGATTTGAGTTTGGGGTCTCTATTAAATTTTTTCTGCGAACGGTCTTATCCCTTCAAATATGACATACTTATGAACAATTGCATCACAGATAAAATGACAAGCATCATACAAAAGAATGCACGTATAATTCT
This sequence comes from Cucumis variabilis, assembly GCA_037974545.1. Classification (NCBI taxonomy): domain Eukaryota; kingdom Viridiplantae; phylum Streptophyta; class Magnoliopsida; order Cucurbitales; family Cucurbitaceae; genus Cucumis; species Cucumis variabilis. The sequence goes on from JBBPDI010065813.1 coordinate 9,424, forward strand.
ATAGTAGAGGCTTCTATTAATATACGGGAAGTGATGTTGACACGACATTTCATGCCTTATTAATGCTTTAGATTAAAGTTACATCAACACCGTGCATACGTCCTTTTGTCCTTGACATGTGCACCAACCAAATTTGTCTGCTAGTGCAGCAAAACGTCTAGCTTGATTGCTCGTTGCCACATTGGGTTGGATGCATCTCCTCGCATAACGTTCTATTGTCAAGCTCTACTCCATTTTGCTTACAATCCTTTGATAAGACATGAGAAATGCTATAAAAAAAGGATGAAATTCTTTTATAGTACGTAATATACAAGTTTATCAAATTCTTGACTTTTTGAATGTTTTCTTCTATTCATATGCAATAAGGGCTCATTATTTTACATAAAAGGCCATAATAACTTGAATTTCTACTAGTTATCAAACCCTCAAATTTAAAATAATGCTTGGCTATGATTTTTTCTTATTCTTGAGGAGGAAATGGTGGGGGAAGAACTCTCTCTCTTTATGTTTTAAGCTCCTACCTAAAACTCAATGAAGAAAGAATGGATGAAATGAACTTGCTCTCCAGCTAAATATTGCACACCTTGTTATGAAGTTGAGTCTTCTATTTATATGCGTGGAGTGATGTTGACATGACACCTGCATCTCATAATCTTTCTAATAAAGCTATGCAGGCTTCATGCTAGATTATGATTGATGTGACATTCATGCCATGAAATAAATTTGCATTGGCACTATGCAAAACATCCTATCGTCCTTCTTTTGAGATTTGCTCTAATGAAATTTGTGTGCTAGTGCATTAGATAGCCTAGCTTGATTGCTTGTCACCACAATGATCAAACGTGTCTCCTAACATAACGTTTTATCACTAAGTTCTACTTCTTTTTGCCTATTATCCTGTGATAAAGTATGTAAAACGTGATAAAACAGGGATGAGATTCTTTTGCAAGACGTGATAAATAAGTTAATCAAATTACTTACTTTGCTCTTTGTCTTCTTCTATTCTTATGTGATAAGACTTCATTATTTGATATAAAAGTCCATAATAACTTGTATTTCTACAAGTTATCACACCACAATTTAAAATAATGCTTGTCCTCAAGCATCATATCAGGATTCTAGGCTTGGTTTCATTTTGTAAACCTCGCTAAACTTCTCAAAATGCATTTTTAACTCATCTCACTTTTTAGAGTTTCATCCTTTCCTTGCCTACTCTAAATTTGAAAGTGTTTATAGATTGCAAATGCGGCAAGCTTAAGTCTCAAAATTCATGTTCATTTTAAGAAAATCTTATTTTCAATTTTTACGAAATGGTTGTTGTTTCGAAAATTCTTGGTTATTTTCTTTTCTTGCAACAACTCTTATTGCTTTTTATTTGTATTAGGCATTGAGTGAAAAATCATACGTACTTTTTGAGTTTGTTCCTATCTTTAACTATAACTATTATCTCCATTTATTTACTAACTCTCAGATTTAGTTGAAGCTTTGCTTCTTAATTTTGGTGAGAGGTGGCAACATAGGAGTTCTTATTTCAATTAAATTTAGAATAAAAAAATAAGTTAGTTTTTGTTTTTCTTTTTAAGTTTCAATCGTTTGAAAATGAAAAGTTCTTTGATTTTTTGAATGCTTTAGCTCCGAACTCGCACACTCCAAATTTAGAACGCAACAAGGTCCTCATTGTGAAAAAGTGAATGATAAGATAAATTTAGAAAAAATTATAAAAGAGGTTTGAGGTAAAGTTTGCTCGCCTAAAGACTACCATAAATATTTACTAAGTTCATTTCGCTAAAGAAAGTTTCATCACTAGAGACAAGTTAGATTAAAGTTTGCATAATTATCATCATGGAAGTTATTCTTACAAACAGGAAAAGAAAGAATGCGAAGAATACAAAAATGAAACAAGCACCAAAAAAAAGCATAACACAAAGCATAGAAGAAAATGGACTTGTATAAATTTGATTAATGAAGTGCATAAACGTATTGCATAAGAACAAAAATAAATACAAGGCCATTACAAAAAGACAAAGAATAGCACACCCAAATTTAGTTTTCCTGGCAGGGTTTAGATTCGCCAAAAGCTGGATGGATTGGTAGAAAAGGTGCTACCAATTCAGGCGAAATGACAGGCTGTGGGACACGTTGCACAAATACCACTTGCGTATATTCCATTTGAGCTTCAAACTGCCTATCAAGACACTCCTCCATCTACCTCATTACCTCTACATGCATGATGACCATATTTGTGATGTTGGACACCGCAAAAGATAATTGCGTAATTGTGAAAGATAATTGAGAAACTATGGTGGATAATTGGGATATTTGTTCTTGCATTGCCACATTCTCCTTGAAGGGCCTTAGGAGCTTAATAGTCGTGTCATTATTATCTGCTGTAAGATAAAACTACCACTCCATTACCTTTTAAAAATTGTCTACATGGTCGTCACGACATTCACTTTGATATAGTCACAAAGGTCCCCTTCATTTTCGACAGAGGATCTTGTTCAATGGGCTCCCTTTGTGACAAACTTGTCTCGCCCATGTCATGAAGGATAGGTTATTTTCCCTTGATGAGTGGGTCATAAACAATAATTTGGGTCAGTAACACAGTCCATTATCCTCTACCGCGTCCTTCATCACTTCGTCCTTTTCTACTAGTTTAATTACTGGGACATTCAAGTCTAGGTGCGTGGAATCTTTATTAATGAACTTTTGGTGGGATAGTGAGTGGCTACGTGACATAGAACTTCATTACGAAGGAAAGGTTTTGGGTGTTTGGTTTTCTTAGATGGGAGGGAGGTCAATGGTGGAGATGGATTGGTAATGACAAGCTGAAGAGTATGCAATGGGTGAAGGGTAGGGAAGGTGGATTTTTTAGGCCATAGTTAGGCAAGGGCTATGTTGACTGGGAAAATGGGGGATTCTGGTTATAGTGGTGGTAGTGGAGAAGGCAAAAAGATTAGGAGGTTTTGTATACAGGGAAAAAGGGATGATATTTCTTGTGGTGGAGGTGGTATCTTCGTGGTGGAAAGAAGGGGAAAGATTTTCATTCTTAGGCGAAGAGGGAAAATCCTTGAGTTCTTTGGATTTAAAAGGGGAGAGAGGTTCAATGACCCTTTTGTTGGTTAATTTTCTTCTTCTATGTTGAGGGTCAATCTCATATGTCTCTTTTGTGGCCGCATCAACCTTAGCTTTCTTAGTAGGTGGAGTTGAGGTTAACTTGGCTTTTCTTTTGAGGGAGGAAGGTGAAGGAGAAGTTTCTTTGATTTCTTCTTCTTCTTCAACATTTTTTGTTCTTCCCCAAAATCTTGATGTGGCATTCTTCCTCCTTATTTTGATGGAGGGCGATTACTCTGTTGAGCCCCGCCAAATTACATTGCCTTACATGCATGTTCATTTGTGGTACCGAGCAAGGGAAGGAATAAAGTAAAGACACAACTTCTCTACTGTTAGGTGGAATGGTGGTTTGGCACCTTAGGGTTCTCCATCGAGGCGAGGAGTGCCCCTTGCCTTATGTGACCTAAATTGAATGCTTTCTTCATGAGTATGCAGTGTAGAAGCATCGCGTATTAAAATGGTACCATCTTGTCATGCTGTGTAGGGAGAATCTACTTCTTGACAAAGAAAATCCGAACGTTGGCTTCCATTGTTAGTTAATGCGGATATAGCTGCAACCTTCTCGTGGGCATCTGTTCCCATTCTACACCTGGCCATGCGGTTGTCTTTAATATTTTCTTCGAGAGACCCTGAGTGGGCTCGTTGATCAGCATGTGACCAGGGTATTCTTCCATCCCATTTGGGAGTCCATATAACTCATTGATGGTCTTTGCGCTAAAGGTGACTTTCTCCCTATCAACCGTCGCTTACAAGTCTTTTAGGTGGAATTTTACTGCAAAGAACATGTTTATCACTTCTATGCAAACCTTGGTGTCCCCTTCAAAAATTTATCCAATTAGTATACTTTGCTAGGGTCGCATAAGAACTCCGACAGAGATCCCTTAAAGGGAAATGAGCCTCTCGATCTTGATGAGCTTATCCAAGTCCTGGGCACTTATTTCCCCACCTCATGGGGCATCCTCAGGTCTAAACGCCCTTCCCCCCTTTTCTTCTTTATTTGCATGGACTGAACTGTGACCCTCAGCCCTAGTTCTTTGGTGACAGCCTTGGCTCGAGAGGTAACATATTTTTTACTTATTTAGGGATTCCTCCACCGTAACCTCTAAGTTATCCACTTCCTCATCTTAGCGGCCTTATTCTTCGCCGCCCATCCTCCAACTTCTTGCTTATCTTAGCGAGTTCTTCCTTCTTTGCTCTTTTGGCCACTTATACCTTCACCAACTTTGCCTTCGTTCCCATTAGGGACTCAACATTTCTCTTCTTTTCTTTGAAAGTCTGGCGTAGACCTTCATCTTCCTCTCTTTCCCTTGTTCTTCCCACCTCAACTTCCTCTTTCCTTCTTTTTTCTTTCATCATTCAGCCTTTAGACGCATTTTCCCTATTTCTTCTTTCTTCGTCCTCTCTTACCCTTTTCTCTCTACCTTCCTCTTTTCTTCTCTCTACCTTCTTGCAATTGAGTTCTTAAATGAATCCCAAAACCTTCTTAGAATCTTCTTCTTTAACTACAATTTCAAGCTATTCGCATGTACCCAGAATTACCTTCTCCGCACCATGCTTTACATGCTTATAAACAGGTTGGGTATTTTTTTGTGATATGCAGAACCAAAACCAAGTTCTAAGTTAGTCAAATCCTTGTAGATTGCCATTTCCTGCCTCATCCATTCGTTTGCGTCTAGAACAGAATCTGTTGCTTTTTCTTTGGGTCGTTGGGCTTGCTTTAAACCATACCTAGCGGAGTAGCTGTGCGAAAGGTTATGTTAAGTTCTCAATTTTATGGTGATTTTCTTTGCAGTGCCCTCAGTCTGGGATTATGCGAAGAGAATTAATGGGATTTGCTTGTGTGTCTTGGTATGGATTTCTTGGTGGGCGAAGGGTTGGAAGATTCCTCCTTCCTTTGCAGAAATTTAGAGATGATGGGCTTTTCTGAGTTCTTCTTTTGTTGGTTTTGTAATGCCCAAGATTAGGAGGGAGACATGAATGAACCGATACCACATCTGAATGAGAGGGATCCTGAGGAAATGAAAGTAATGTTAAGAAAGACTTAAAAGAATTAAAAAGTTAATACCTATACCAACAAGGTGCACCTTCCTTTTCAATGGCTCGATCATAGAAACTTCAAAGTTAAGTGTGCTTAGCTTAGAGTAATTCTATATTGGGTGACCTCATGAAAATTTTCCTAGGATGCATGTGAGTGAGGACAAAGCATGCTGAAAGGACTCGTGTTGGTTTGTGGGATAACTTTCTCTCTAATAAGCCTTTAAGGATAGTAAGGATGATGTCGCCAGGTCGCAGGAGATGCAGGGGAATGTCAAAGATCTGAATTCCAAATCCTGGTCCGAATCCTAGGCCTGGGGCGTTACAAATGGTATCAGAGCAGAACCTCTTCCAGTAAGATGTGGTTCGGGGATAAACCAAGTGGAAGCTGGTGGACATGTAACGCCCGAGATTAGAAGGGAGACATGAATGAACCAATACCACATCTGAATGAGAGGGATCCTGAGGAAACGAAAGTAATGTTAAGAAAGACTTAAAAGAATTAAAAAGTTAATACCTATACCAACAAGGTGCACCTTCCTTTTCGGTGGCTCGATCATAGAAACTTTAAAGTTAAGCGTACTTAGCTTGGAGTAATTCTATATTCGGTGACCTCTTGAGAATTTTCCTAGGATGCATGTGAGTGAGGACAAAGCATGCTGAAAGGACTCGTGTTGGTTTGTGGGATAACTTTCTCTCTAATAAGCCTTTAAGGATAGTAAGGATGATGTCGCCAGGTCGCAGGGGATGCAGGGGAGTGTTTGGAGATCCAAATTCCAAATCCTGATCCGAATCCTGGGTCTAGGGCGTTACAGGTTTGTCGTCATATTGCTTAAGGGATGAAAAGTTGGATAAGTTTTTTTACGAAGAGGATGAGTTTTCCAGTTAGGTCTTAGGGATTTTTAGAGATAATAATATTCTTTGTGAGAGCAAATGGAGCAAGTAAAGGTTAGAAAGGACTTTCTCTTTCATATTTATAAGTGAAAAGTGATAGATGTGTCATCGTTACGCATTCAGGCCATTTAATGCGATCTAACATAAAGTCGATGCATCCCTTCATAAGCGAAAATGACCATTGCAATCAATGCAATGCATCGAATTCCACCACACGATGCACAACTCGATAAGAAATTTTAGTCTGGAAAACTAATACCTTATCACCTAATTGTATGTCGTGTACCTTTTAGCAGGTTACTCCCTTGCTCGCGTAGAAATTTACCTTCCATTCCCCACAGGCACAAAATAACTATTCTAATCTAACTAAAAAATAATTAAGGCGATAAAGAAAGTAGTAAAGAAGGAAAAAAAGAAATAAAAGAAATAACAAATTGAAAAAAAATAAAGAAAGAAAAACAAAGAGATAAAGTGATGCACAAGAATGCAATACGTTTGTATTAAGAATGATCATGCGATGAAGTACAAACACATCAATGTGTTAAAGGCAATGTTTATGAAGATAATTTTAAAGACAATGTTTATGAAGGCAATTTTACATTAACTAAGTCCATAGAAATTTTGATGCGGTCCACATCTTCATAGTATGCCTTCAGCATTTGACCATTTATCTTGAACACATTCTTCTCGCCTAGCGATGCAATCTTCACAGTACCATCTGGGAAGATCTTCTTGACCACAAACAACCCAAACCATCATGAACGAAGTTTACCCAAAAACAAAATTAAATACAAATTTAAGAACAATACCTTGCGTTCAATGTGCAATTCTCGTTTACGGATACGGCGGTCATGCCATGCCTTCGTCTTTTCCATGTAAATTTTCACATTCTCATAGGCTTGAGAACGCCACTCTTAAAGCTCATGCATGATTATTGAAGTTTAACTTTTTGCATGCCCATAAAGCCTTATGGTCCAACTCTAATGGCAAATAACAGGCCTTCTTGAAGACTAACGCGTGAGGAGACATTCCAATACAAAGAAGTGTATCAAGCCTCAGAGTGTGATTTCGCGTACTCCTTGGCTCTGATTTTTGTCTGTTCTTGAGGGGAAATGATAGGGTAAGAACTCTCTCTCTTTTTGTACTAAGTTCTCACCTAAAACTCAAGGAAGAAAGAATGGAGGATATGAACTTGCTCTCCAGTCAAAGATTGCACACCTTGTTATGAAGTAGGGTCTTCTATTTATAGGCAGGAAGTGATGTTGACAGGACATCTACCTCTCATTATTCTTCCTGATAAAGTTGTGTAGGCATCATGCTAGACTATGAGTGATGTGACATTCATGCCTTCTGAAATAAATTTTCGCTGGCACTAGTGCAAAATGTCCTATCGTCCTTCATCTAAGATTCATGCCAATCAAATTTGTCCTCTAGTGCATCAGATCGCCTAACTCGATTGCTTATCACTGCGTTGATCAGACTCGTTTTCTCGAGTAACATTCTATCGTTAAGCTCTACTTCTTTTTGCCTATTATTCTATGATAAAGCATGTAAAATGCGATAAAATAAGGATGACGTTCTTTTACAAAACGTGATACACAAGTTAATCAAATTACTTACTTGTTCCTTTGTTTTCTTCTATTCCTATTTGACAAGACTTTATTATTTTACATAAAAGGCCATAATAACTTGTATTTCTACAAGTTATCACATTTCTAGAAATCTTATTTTCAATTTTTACGAAATGGCTATTGTTTTATAAATTCTTGATACTTTTCTTTTTCTGACAACAACTCTTATTACTATTTATTTATGTTAGGTGTTAAGTGAAAAATCATAGGTACTCTATGAGTTCGTTTCTATTCTCAAATATAACTCTTATCTCCACTTATTTATGTCTCATACTTTGAAGCTTTCCTTTTTTATTACTTTTTGTGAGAGGCGGCAACATTGAAGTTTTTGTTTCAATTGAATTTAAAATGAAAGAATAAGTTAGTTTTTGTTGTTTTCTTCCCTTTTATTTTAGTTTCAAATGCTTGAAAACAAAAAATTCTTTGATTTTTTGAACGCTTTAGCTCGAACCTCACACAAGCCCAAATTTAGAGCGCAACAAAATCCTTATTCCAAAAAAGTTAATGATAAGATGAACTTTGAAAAATTTACAAAAGAGGTTTGAGGTAAAGCTTGCTCACATCAAGATTACAAGAAATACTTACTAAGTTCTAAGAGTGTAAGAATACGGGTTGAACCTAAGTAACCTGAACTACCCAACCCATATTATAAAAGTTGGGTTGGGTTAAATTTTTTTTATTTTTTTGGGTTGGATTGGGTCTTGGGTTGGAGGGTTGAGACATTCGGTTCAAACCCAACCTAAACCGAATTAATATAATATATATAAAAATAAAAAAATAATTATAATATATTATTTAGTAAAAAAATTTATCATTCTTTTAATTTTAGGTTTACGCATCCCTTTCCTTCTACCTCACTACCTCTCCCTCTCCCTCGCGGCTTGCGCAACAACTTTTGCCTCCTCCTCTCCCTCGCGTAACACCGATAACCTCTGGCATTTCCTTCTTCGTTGAGCTCTCCAGCATGTCCCTCTTCAGACTCCCACTTCCTTCTGCCTCACTGCCTCTCCCTCTCCCTCGCGGCTCGCACAACACCTTTTGCCTCCTCCTCTCCCTCGTGCAACGTTGGTAACCTTCGAAGTCTCCTTCTTCGTCAAGATCTCCAGCGTCTCCTCCTTCGTTTGAGCTCTCCGATGTCTGGTGAAACCCATCCATCTTCTCCATCATCTTCTCCTCGTGTCTCCTCCTCCGTCTCAAATCTGAGACACATCTATTCTGTCCCTAGACGTATCTCAAATCTCATTCCCTTTGATCTCTCTTACTCTCAGTTTATATATCTTCAACTGCTATTAATTGCCTCTCGGATTTCTTTGATTTCTTTGATTTCACACTGATTAAGCCAAGGTAATTTCTTATGATTTTCTTGCATATTGAACAAACCAAGATTCTCAAATTGTTCATTGAGCTTGTTCTGTAGTAATTTTGTAAGGTACAGGATCATATAGCTTTACCAATTATCTTTTGAATCATAAATTCAGAATGATACACCTTTGCAATAGCTCTATTTTAATAATTTGTAGCATTTTGAGTTTGTTTAGACAGTAGTATGTTGACATTACATATTTATTTTTTGAGTTTGTTGAAACAATAGCATAAATATTGAAATAGCACAAATATTGAAGGTTGACACTAGCATAATTGTATTTTGAATTTGTTGAGATAGTAGCATAAATATTGAAATATTGACAGTATCATAATTCTATTGAGCTTGTGATTTCATTGTTGGTTGTCTTGCTGTGATTATATTGAGTTTGTTATTTTATTGTTGGTTGTCTTGCTATGATTTTATTGTGGGTGATTGGGTGATCTAACCTTAGTTTTTTATATTTATTAGAACATGGAGACAAGTAGTGGACAACATAGTGAAACTAGCCCTTAGTCCTAATCCTGCCCCTTCTACTAATAATGATGTGATTTCAAATAAACCACCACTACCCGATAAGAAGAGAGCTAGAGTCACTATGAAGACAACTTCCACTGTATGGGATCACTTCACAAAGTTGGAAGAGAATAGTTCTAGGTGCACATGCAATTATTGTC
>JBBPDI010065827.1:0-19125 GCA_037974545.1 Cucumis variabilis
AAATCGTGCAAACAGAAGATGTGATTGTCACAAAAATTTGCATCAGGACACAATATTGTTGATCCTATTTACGAAGGTTCCCACTTTGAGAGTCATCAAGATATGCATCATCTTATCTAAGGCAATTGGAAGATGATATTGGCCGTATGCCCTATTTTATGGGTACACAACCTTTAGTTCAGATTGTTGAGTTGTAAAATCGTATGTTATTACATAAAATCTTGAATATTAGGTGGTTGACATACAAATGAATAATAACTTGAAGGATCTAATATTATGTGTGTATATATTATATATATAAAATTAAATATCTTATCCTAGTGAACCTATGAATACGAGCTACATTGTAATTGTTACCATCAATTTGATCCACACTATTGATGTGGATATGAGCAAAAAAAATTATATAAAAAGTTTGTATAAGACTTTAGGATGGACTAGATACTAAATCTCTTGAAAATTCATTGATTAAATTAGAAATTAGATATATATTTCATAGCATTAATTATAGATATGTGATTCAATCTTTAATTATGAACTTTTTTGTATGGGTGAGAGCGATTTTGATGTCCGTTGTGGATTGTTATGCGAAAAAACGTAAAAATAAAATAAACAAATATATATTATCAATAAATAATAAATAGTTTATCTACAAAACTACATGTTAAAATCCTCACTATAAGCTAATAAATCCTCACTATACGCTAATAAATTTAGTTATTCTAGGTTTAAAACCTGTTGTGTTTCGAATTGATTTTGATGGAAAAGAAAGCAATTATGAAAGGGTCTTGACTTTTCTTTTCTTTTTTTTAGTTTGGTGAAACAAATTACATTTAAATATACTAATATCACTTCCTCACACATTTATTTCACTCTTTTTTATTTACTAGTTTTTTAATTCTCCTAAAAGTAGGATTAAAAATTAATTTGAGTTATATCATTTTTAAATGACGATTCTATTTTAAACCAGCTGTATTCAAATCAACAACCATAATCTCAATTTAGTTTTTTTATATATCTTTATTACAATAATTTAGTATTTATTTACCAAACACCTATATATAAGCAATTGGTTCAAGAATAATGATAAAATGTAGAAAAAGACAAATATCACTTATTACAAAAAAAAAAAACACATCTATTTAAAAAGTTATAGCTATCCAAATGAAACCTAATTCAAAAGAGTAATAATTTAATGTTATATGAATTGATTCTTAGTACTATTAGAAATAAAGTAATTTTGCTTCTTTCATCAAAAGTTTAGATGGCCGAGTTGGTCTAAGGCGCAGATTAAGATTTTGGTCCGAAAGGGCGTGGGTTCAAATCCCACTCTCAACATTTATATTCAAGGTTAGCACCATCGAAGCCCTCCTTGATAGCATCACGATGTGCCAATTGAAATTAAAAGAACTTTTTTTTTTTTTTTACTTACATCTGTTGGTTGTTAATTATAGTTTTGATTGCATAAAAACTCTTTTGTGCTATTTAATTTCGTTTAGTTTTTGTAAAAATAGCAAAAAAAAAAAAAAAAAATTTGATAAGTCTATGCTACTATATTTTCTAAATTACAAAAATAACAAATTTAAAAGTCGATAATTTTCTTCTAATAACTCTCTTATAGTCTTGTGATAGTCGTATGATATCACTAATTTCTTCTCATATTTGTCATATTCACAATATAAAAAAACACGGTGTGATGGGTTATTTTTTCTAAATTGTTTTGTCATCTGATGCAATTTCCCTTTTCTCTATATATATGTACTTATAAATTTTCACAACTTCCTATTTTATTTTTTTCCAAATTCCTCAACCCCTGACAATTTACTTTTTTTTTCTCACAAAAAATAAAATACAATGCCACGTTTAAAGATGTACAAGATGAATTTCATTATCCGTCGTCATTGTAACTTATGCATTCAAACTTTTAATTTGTAATAAAAAAATTTGGGACAAGAAATAGTGCCTATAAATTTAATTTTAAAAAGTAAAAACAAAAAATTGAAATGATTATCTATTTTTTTTTATAAAAAATTCATTAAAAAAAGTATTATATTCTAAATAGTTCTTTGTTTTTTCATTAAAAATTATAAAAGTCTTTTCATTTACTAGCTTAATTAACTCAATAGTGCTATATTAATCACAATTATTTTCATATTTTAAAGATGTTTTTTTATAATCGATATCACTTCTATCATGAGATAGAAAACATTTTAGAAACTAAAAAGTTATATTATATAGAAGTACATCGGTCTTCATACTTTGGTCTCATCCTTCTTCTTCTCTTTGGTTAGACTTTGATTTGGGATTTTCCACCTTCACTTCCACTTTCGTCTTTTTCTAGAGTCTAGCACCACCTTGTTTCTTGTCTTTGGGTTGAGTTAGTAATGGCCATTTTTTGGATATAGGTCATTCGATACAACTACGGTCAAGCGAGGAAGGGAAAATGCAGAAGAAGGAAGTAAAATGAAGAAGAAAAAATGGAGGTGGCATTTGACAGCTAATCCTTTGGTGAATTATGAAGGTAAGGACCGAAAAAAAGAAGAAGAGTAGTCAGGACAAAAAAAAGCTATATTAAAATATGCTTTTGAATTTTAAAAAAAATAGATATCATGTCAAATTTTTGTTAGTAAGTAGTTAAAAACAGTGACATGCACAGTGAAATTGTTGAGTTGCTGGCTTTTTTGAGTTTGCTTGCAAGCAAGCTCAAAACACAGCATGCAGTGAAAAACTAGAAAGAGAAGAAGCCACGTCTCCGTTTGATGATGGTCACTAGTCGTACATGTGGATGAAGGTAAAATCTCTCATTCTTCTTGTTTTTGCACTTTACAAAAAGAAAGTAAAACAAAGAAAGATGAAATGAAAAAAAATTATCTCTTCTTTCTCTTTACTTCTGCAAACCTTAAGTCTTTGACAATTATGGTTTTGTTTATGAATAGAGAGTAGAACACACATGTAATAGTTGAAGATGAAGTAGGAGAAAAAGAAGAACGCAAGATGTACGTGGTCCGGTCAAAGTATTCCTACATGCACGGGGAGGATCACTTTTCTTGAATATTTTGAGATGAGTACAATATTTTGTTATTGTTTCTTTTCCTTTGATTTTGTATGAGATGTAAAGAAGTAAAAACTAACTAATGTTTTTTAGATACACCTTTATATACAAGTGTTTACAAAAATAAAATAAAAAACAACCGTAAACAAAAATAACTACTATGTTAGTGTTCAACTGTTACATTTCTCAAAGTTAAATTGTTAAACTTGAAAATTTAGAAACCTTAAATACAACTTTAAACAAACTATAGAGACTCATCAATGCTTTTTTTCCTTCTTAGAATTTCAAGTTTATGGTACACTTTCTAAAATAATGGAAATGATACTTACATGTATAGATAAAATTATATTCGAATCGAGAATCCACATCTATACATTTTATTATTTACTCCTATAACTTATGAGGTGGGTGTAACAAGAATGAATTATTAAAAACTTTTAGAATTATAATGTATTTTTGTTAAGTTGTACATATAATTTGTTGTCAAAATGACCTTAGATTGTATTGAAGATATATGAGTTAACAATCTAAAAATTTTTAGTTTGAATAATGAAAGATTTAGACAGAAGATTTAAATTGACTATGATTTTTTACAAATGTCCTAAAGTATAATTTATTTTCTTAATTAAGAATTCGTACAATTTTTGGACAATACTAACCTTCTAATTATTATTAATTATATATTATATTCATAATTATATTTAAATTATTTCATCGTTTACGGCACTTTCAATTTATTATGATTTTCGTAATTTCCTTAATATAAATTTGTATCTTATTATGGTAATAAATTCAAAATATTGTTTTAATAAAGTATTTGAGTGCCATCATAGAGAACTATTTGAGTGTCATTATTATTTTCTTAACTTCCTTATATAAATTTGTATCTTTATTATGGTAAAAAATTGAAAATATTGTTTTAATGAAGTATAACACAATATCTTTTCTAATATGGAATTTTATGTTAATTAATTATAACCTTTAACAATCTTTCATCTCCATCACGTGAACAATCTGGAAAATTTCATCCGTCGTCGACAACCCTTACACATATATACTACATTATATATACAATATGACATATATAATTATGTACAGTAAGAAGTTCGAATTTATGTATATGTTATTTAGTATATATACCTCATATTATATACAATAATATCTTATACATAATTCCTACAGAATTTGTGTTTAAATTATTTGTTTATATATAGTAAATATTACTAAAACAGTAGTAAACAACATGATCATACATACATATTTTTTCTTTATAAATGTATTTGATTACATTATACTTTAATATATCTGCAATCTATAATAGTTATGTTCTTTGTTTTAGTATATATATACCCCATATTATATACAATAATATTATATACTGACATATAGTTCTATTATTTTTTGATAGGATGGCCAAAATATAGTTCTTCTTCACTGTTGAATTCTCAATAAACCCTAGAATGTATCACATTCGAAACTAGATTTTCGTTTGTTTTCCTATTTAATCGAATATCTAAAATATACCTTACCAAATGTTTCATATGTTTTGAATATATACAATACTAAGCTCGAAATTTCTAGCCAGATTCTGTCGGATAAGTTTTCTTCTTCGCCGTCGAAATCTTTATCACATTCAAAACTACATTTTCATTTGATTGCCTATTTAATCAAATATCTAAAATATACCTAATGTTTCATATCTGTTGAATATATACAATACTAACCTCGAAATTTCGAACTAGATTATGTTCGAGAAGTTTTGTATTTGTTGGTCGTCGAATGTCTTCTTCTTCACCTCCAAACTCTCTAAAATTTTAAAGTAAAAATTGTAATTCACGTTGGAAGGAGTAGATGGTCGTTTTCGTAGAAGGAAAAGCAGGAAAAGTTTTCCACTTCTTTCAAAATCGTATCCCATGATTTTTTCCATTTAGATATTTGTTATAAATCAATTAAATAATAGAATTTGGTATTAAATTAATTTGGATCCCACTTCTTTCCAAAACTATATCCCACGATTTTTTCTATTTAGATATTTGTTATAAATAAATTAAATAATATAAATGAGTATTAAAGTAATTTGTGTAATATATTGGCCCATTTAGAACTTTTGTGAAATTTATTAGGAATAGTTGTAAATTTAGCGATTAGATTCAAAATAATTAAGTATATAACAACATTTTAAAAAATTTGTAAATATAGCAAAATTTGTCAAATTCTATTAATGGTAGAAGTCTATCACCGATAGACTATATTGCAAATATTGGTCTATCATTGAAAGACCCATACAAGTCTATTAGTGATACAAGTCTATCAGCGATAGTTTTGCTATATTTGTAATTTTTTTTAAATGTTTGTTATATCCTTAATTATTATTGCTAAAATAGTCATCAATTACAATTACCCAATTTATTAGTAATTTAGGTCTTTCATATAATATCATATATCAATTTAAGATATATGAGTTAAAAGACCCTTAAATAATTCTTCACTTGTCCAAAATGATTTTAGTTGTCCACAATATGATTTTGCAAAGTAAAACCATGGAAAAAAGGGAACTTATTGACATAAATATAATAAATAAGCACTTTCTGTATATTAAATTCGGTTTGGGAAAGTAAAACCATACAAATTCCTTGGAGAAAAATGGAGCTCTCACAAATATTTAACAAAAATATAATAAATAAGGACTGTGTGTATCGATTTGGAAAGTAAAACCATACAAGAGTTCCCTTATGGAACTGATTAACATAAATATAATAACTAAACACACTTTGTTGGGGTTTTTTTTTTTTTTTTGAAAAAAAGGGTGAATTTAAAACAGAATTTATAAAAAAAGGATTATTTTGAAACTATTTAGAGAAATGGAGTTGATTTTTTTTTGTCTAGAATGTCTCTTGCATTCTATTTTTTTTTAAAATTTTTATGTAAATAATTAAGAATTGATTAAGAAAATTAAAAAAAATAGTCAATAATTAAGAATTAATTAACTAATAATGTAAAATTAAAAGAAAAAAAGAAAAAAAATTATTTTAAAAAAATAAATAACCCTAAATCATACAAATTTTTGAATAATAATGAAGATATATATAAAAAAATAAACATTGATTGAAACAATCATTGGGAAAATATAAAAATTAAAAACAAAAAAAAGTAGAGAGACGCGTTTTAATGGAATAAAAAATTCACCCCATTTCTCTAAATTGTTTTAAAATAACCTCTTTTTTTAATTCTTTTTTAAATCCATCCCTTTTTTTTCAAAAAAAACTCCACTTTGTTGTTTTAGTTAATTGAGAAAGAGACAAATTGTAGACATTAAATATAATTAAAGTAATAATTATATTTCTTTTCATATCCTTCTAATCCTTTCTCCTACTTTAGAAAATGAGATCAGTGTGCAAAAGTTGATTAACAACCAACACCATCAATTAATTTCCTAATTGATTTAAACATTATTGCTAATCTTTTTTTTTTATTATTATAATTTGACATTCTATATTTTGTCGTTTTTTTTCCTTTTGAGAAACAAACA
The DNA here is from genome assembly GCA_037974545.1 of Cucumis variabilis. Classification (NCBI taxonomy): domain Eukaryota; kingdom Viridiplantae; phylum Streptophyta; class Magnoliopsida; order Cucurbitales; family Cucurbitaceae; genus Cucumis; species Cucumis variabilis. The sequence goes on from JBBPDI010065827.1 coordinate 6,582, forward strand.
AAGTTGGTGTTTCTTGATTGGATTTGCATACGTGGTTTGATGATAATTTCTAGCTCATCCTATAATATTTAATGTAAATGTCTAAATCCTTAGGTCATGATGATATGTATATTGAACTTCTCATTATGTTTAATCTAGTTTTTCTTTTTTTTTTTAATAAAGTGGATTTGAATGGGTTGGTATGAGTTTAATTTGACCAATAATCCATACCAAACAAGGATTAATGTAAAGATCCATTATTAAAAATTTGGAAGATGCTATGGATTTTAAATAATTAATGTTCCGTTTGTCAACTATTTTATTTTTATTTTAAATTTTTAAAATTTAGGGTACAATAATATAATTTAAATAAAAAGAAATATAAATATAAAAAGTTCCAAGAATAATAGTTTTCACTTAGAAAAATTATAAAAATAGAAAAATTGATACAATATTTCTCTCGTAAAACAAAATATTTATCCTTCATATAGCAATAGAATGAATTTTATCTTTTTAGTAATTTTTTCTATGGAGTGCTAAGTATTTTGTCAATTTTTTTCTTTTAAAACAAAAGACAGATTCATTTGTATTTGGTAGTATCATTGGTTGCGCAATATGCATTTACATATCTTCTACTTCATGGTTGTATTTAAATGAAGTTGAAGCTTCTTGCATGGGCTCCCATTCTTCAAATGTTCTCTAAAAACTTATGCCAATCACTTGAGTTCCTTTGCTCACTTCTAAGTTTCCTTCTAAACCTTCACTTCCCATGCCTTCGTATTCAAAGAAATCTTGCCTCTTCATGTAATAATAATAAAAAAAAAAAAATACAAAGTGAGAAGCAATACAAAATATATATATATATATATATATATATATATATATATTTGGATTGACTTTTAAAATAAACGTCGTCTTAAGTGTATGAAGAAGAGAGTCATCAAACCTCGAAGCTTAGAGCAAAGCTTTTGACAAGAGGAACACATTCCAAAGCATTAGTGACCATTGCATTCCATGATTTGTTTGACACATTCTTACCAAGTAACTTCATCAATGCATGAAAAGGGAAATAATTTAACTTTTAGATCATTATCTAAATAAAAATGGTAAGTGACGAAGAACTTTGATAATACTTTTTCAAGTTTACCTTTCTCAAGTAAAGAGGACCCTTTTCCTTATAAGTTCTTAAAAAATCATCAACCATATTGATGCCTTGAGAAGATAAGATTTTATGATAAACACCATTTTTTCCAATTCTTCCTAATCTCAATATCTCGTCTTCCCTTTGTGGAGGGTGGTGCTTCTTGTTCCCTATATTGGACAATTGAAGCAAAACAAACTATGTCTGTATTAGAAAGAAAGAAGAAAAAAAAGTTAGGTTTAATTTGAGAGAAAATAACTAGGTTTAATTTGAATAAAAAAAACATAGTGAATAAAATAGTTCACTACCTTCTCCTGGATGATCCAAGACTCTAAATGGTTGAGATACAGCTTCTCTAATTCTTGGAAACTTGCCATAAATTTTGTCATCCGCATTTCTTAATCCTAATCGAAATTCTTTGGATCTCACCCAGCTTGAATTGTCAGTGAAGCTCAAACTCTTGATGAACCCAACTCCATTTTTGAGATGAAGTTTCAAATCATTACCCACAATTAATGGCCTTTTTCCATCCCTTCGAGACAAAATGTTTTGGCTCATGAACTCGACTGAGTCTCCGTTGAGGACGATGACCTCAATTTGTGTTATCGACAACGGCCCGTCGGAGACGATGGCATTGGAATTATTGACGTCAATAAGTGCAACTTGTAATGCATCACCATTCCCCATTTCTATCTCGTTGTTGGTAAAAATAGTGGAAGAAATTTGGTTGAGAAAACATAAACTAAACTTGGTTGTTTCTTCATTGTTATGATTATTTCGTTGGATAGTGCTGAAAAAAATAATGATAAAGTGAAACAAAACAGTGCAAAGATATTAATTAATTAGGAGTGTGAATGCAAACAATGAGAAGTAAATAATTTTTTTTCTTCTAAAAATAGAAATTAACCTTGAAGATGACGATAGAAGAAATTGAATGCAAGACGACATGAGCTTTCTATCAAATTCCTTACTGACCTGAAAAGGAAAAAAAAATGAAACAACTTTGAATCTTGATAGTGTACAAAGTGATCAGGATTTGTTTTAAAAATGGTAAACTTTTGGAATTTCCCACTGGACATAATTTGTGGAGTTAAGTGGATGAGAACAAAATTATAGATAGGTTCAATTGGGGAGAGGAAGAAGGCATTTCAATGAGGTAAAAAAGATCGACGAGAGTCTGATTGAAGATCCTATTGAAAAAATCAAGCGATCTCGTGATGTCTATAACGCATACGGAGAATACTTAGAGTCAATATTTAATGATGATAACATTTGTTGTCTAATAAACTCAAGGGTACGGTTTTGATACCTCAAACTAAGGGTATCTAGAGATGGAATAGTTGTGAATTAATTTGGACAATAATTGTTGGGTGTTTAAAACAAGAACAATGAAGGAATATGTAGAAAAATGACAAGTATTTAAGGGTTTGTAAAATGGGATTTAAGTTAAGGGTAGAGTAGTAATTTGCCTTTATGGCAAATTTGTAATTACTTACATCTTCTACCCTAGGTCTTTTAATTATACAAAAGAAAGGTGAGGAGAATGGGAGAGGTAGCCGACAATCACTAAAACGAGAGAAAGAGTGAGGGAGAGACAGAGACAATCGACGAAGCTTGACAGAGCACGTTCGTCGGTGAGGTTCCACAACAACGGTGCTTTTTGCGTCGTTATTTCGGTGGTGATCGGCGTTGGGTAGAAGCCCCCTTTACGGGCATTGCTGCTGCATTTTGAAGGGTCCTTCAGCGTTGGGTTTTGGTCGGGTTCTCTTCAACATTGGGTTTTCTACGGGTTTGGGTCTCGGTATCAGAGGTTTCAACGTGGATCGCTCAATTTCGCTTGGCATTTTAGTTGACAGTATAATCGAGTAGGTCGTGGTTAATTACAGATTGATAATCTTGTTGAACTTTGTAATTGTATCATAATTTCTGCTCTTAATAAAATCCCTCCAAACTGGTTCTCAAAGTAGATGTAGACCAAATTGGTCGAACCACTATATATCGTTATGTCTCTTTTATCGTTTTGTGCGTACTCTGACTCTTGCGTTCTGGTATAGAATTGTTCTCTGTTTAGCATTGTTTCTAGGATTTAGTGCACAAATCATAACAGAATAAATGGGTATACTTATACAGGATACCTCAACTTAGTTGATACATTTATAGTACTCGTAGTTGAGACATTTATAGTACTATATGGAAGAGGAGAGATCATGAGAAGAAAAGTACTCTTAATTTACACAAAATCAAGAGTAGAAAAGAGGTAGAGAACAAGGAGATTAAGATTACCCGGCCAAAAAAAGTATCTTCCATTTGAGATAAGAATTGAGGAGTCGAAAATCTATCTACAATGTCGGACGAGGCTTCAGAACTAAGAAAAACAAAAACACCCCCATGTTTGTAAATCTAATGATCACAAAATTCTTAACAGAAGAAGAAGAGCAAACCCAGGTGTTGGAATAGTGTTGGATGTTATTTTAGGGCTAGTTTCAGAAGGTCGATAATGAAGGTTTTGAAAGTCTCTCTTTCTGTCACTCTCCATATTTAGTTTGAAACTATATTTCAATCAATTATGAAGCGCAAATAGTCTATATATACGACCTCTTTGGCCGATATGTGTACATGTATATAGATTTATTTTAAATTTGTTACTTTTTTGAAAGATGATACTTAGAAAATTCATGATCTGCATTTGCTTGAAATCTTTAACCTAGGAATAGAAAGGTTTATGAAATCAAAGGAAAAAGGTTAGAAGGAGAGATGGGGTTAATTCCCTATGAAAAAAAAGTTTCTCTTTTTTTTTAAAAATATTATTATAAAGGTCTAATTAAGTTTGATTTTTATTTTTTTTTTTAAAAAATGATACAGTTGGATTAGTAGAGGCATCAAGGACATCTCAACTAGTTAGACATTCGTTAAGCACATTCCTTCATTGATATAATAAGAAATAAGTACATGAAGCAAGGACAAAAACAAAATGTACTAGAGAGAAGTCCAAACAACCCAACAATTACAAATCTAGTCAAAAGTATTGAAATTTAAAGCTATAACACTGGTCGAATAACTTAAGAAGCTTTTTGATCAACTTGTCCATAGTATTGGCCTAATTAAGTTTGAGTCAGGTTATAAATCTTTTGGTTTAGAAAGATACAATATAATTTGTGTGGGCAAGGTGGCACTTGGAGAGAAATTTAAGAACGACATTGTTTAGGGTTTCTTAGGTCAAAATGTGAAGCTTTTTTTCTTTTTTTAGTTGTTTGTTTGAAAGAGAAGGATAAGCATATGGTGGGGTAGAGTAAAAAAGGAACAAGCAAAGCTGTAAAGTTGATTATAATTAAGAAGTGGAACAAGCAAGAGGGGAGAAAGAAAGCGAAAATAGACAAAAATACATGAATGTATTATATATGAGAGAATATGTGTGTTGACATTCAAAAGAACGGGCTTTATATATGTTTCCCTCTTTACAAATCCCCATGTGTACGTACGTTCATATTACTAATTATAATTAGGTTGTCACTCTCTGGGACTTTGAATCTTAGCTTCATTCATTATAAATAACAAATAAGAACACCAGAAATATATATATAACTCTTCCCCTCTCCGTAATCATTTAAAATGGTTGACAACACAAGTCATGAGATAATGCTTTGTTATTTTGTTGTGGGGTATTTTCTCTATTATATATTAACTTTTCTAATTACGTTAACCACTTATAGCTTTGTATATGATATATTATTTTTATATCATTTAAGCACTATATAATTAGAGGATCGTGATTAAGTGTTTGGTAGGACATACGCATTAGCTAGCCAATATATTGACTTTAAGCATGGGACTCCTAATTGCAACTATTTAATTAAGCTCATTATATATACATATCAACTTAAACTAAAACGAATACTCTTAAGAAACTATTACAAAAAATGGTCTCACTATCTTTATTTAGAAGATTATTTATTTACGGTTATTTGTGGTGGTTGTGATATTCCTATTTGGGATATTTGTGGTGGTTGTGTTAGGCTCATATTTTTGTCAATTATAATATTGAGTTTGTTAACAAAATATATATCTTGTTTGTTATGGATTCCCTTAAAAGAGGAATTAGTATTGAATCTTAGAGAATAATATTTATATGGTATTATGTGGTTGGTTACGGTACGCTTTTGAAGAAAAAGATTGGAGTTCGTGATTGAGGTATTGAAGGCGTCCGAGATACTGTTGGGAGATTTCTTCACACAGGTTCGTAATGTCTTAGCATAGTTGTTGATGAAGATACTGTGTATGGCATATGCACAGGATGAACAAAAGGAATATTTAGAAACCAGTTCGAGTTAAGGAAGCCGTCCTATAACTCAGGGGGAGCCTGAGATGAACTCAACAAGATTCGTGAGACATTCAGGGGGAGCCTGAAATTTGTTATTGTTATTAGCATTAACAAGTATAAATGTGTAACTAAAGACATTTGTTACATGATTATCGTCGTCCTATAACTCAGGGGGAGCCTGAGATGAACTCAACAAGATTCGTAAGACATTCAGGGGGAGTCTGAAATTTGTTATTGTTATTAGCATTAACAAGTATAAATGTGTAACTAAAGACATTTGTTACATGATTATCGAATCCTAATAATATTCCTTATCTGAGCTAAAATGCTCTCCAGATGTAGGCAAGTTTGCCGAACTGGATTACCAAAATGCTGTGTTATCTGTCTTGTACTTTTAGTTAAACTTGTAGTTAAAAGTATGTGGTATAGCTAAAGGGTAATTAACAGTGTCATTGTTTTTCAGGTTGTGATATTCCTATTTGGTTGGGTTGTTTGGATAACAATTAAGTAAATCTTATTGAAGATCCTAATTCGTATAAGATGAAATAAGAAAGTAGGAGAGAAGTGATCATTCTGCTTCTTGGCCTTTGGACCAATATTTTGATGATCACGGTAAGAGCTTGAGTGCAATTTTTTAGAGCTTTTGAAAAAACAAATACAACACTTGAAGCATAAGGGTTTTACATATCAATAAAAGATGTTGATGCTAATTAAGATTGCTCATGTGTATTGATTAAGGGAAAGTGTTTCCCATAATGTTATAATACATGCTTCTTATGTTTAGCATAATTCATATTATTAAGTTAGTCAATAGTCAGCACAATAAATATGATTAATTATATGATGAGCAATATATTCTCTTATCTGGGTCTAAGACCCAGACTTAGGTGCATTATCATTAAACTGAGTTACCAAAGTTCTGTACATTTATGATTTAGTGTTTCACATGTTCTCCTAGTTGTATCTCTAGTTACTAACTTAAGTTACAACATTAGGTTTTATTATAATTAAATGTGTGTTTCTTCAGAAACTATATAACTAAAGACACACAACTATATGACTATAGTTTGAACAAATGCATGTTGTACCGCAACCCTTAACATTTAAATTTAAGCAAGACAAAATGCCGAGATGTTGACAAAAATGTGTTGAAGATAAGTTTCAATTTTCTAGTTGATGACAATATCGATATCGATGTGTATTTTTAGAAAAGCTATAAATATATAAGAAAAGCTTATGAAGTATATTTCACTAAAGGCTAAATTATAATAAATTTCTTCAAACTTTGTATTTTGTGTTAAAATATCTCTTAAATTTCAAATATTTCAAAAACACACTCTTTAAAAAAGAATTAAAGAAAATATCCATGCCAATTAGTTTTAAATGAAAATTATTGAGTATTTGAGACGATGAGTTGGTTATTATACATACCATCCCTTCTCTCTTCCATTCCTTTTTCTCCCTTACTTCAATCTATGATCTTTAACACTTTTCTATCTTTTTCTCCCATATATTATCTCCTTTGTGTTATTGCCTTCCTTATATCTAGTAGAAAAGAAGAAGAAAAAAAAAAGAGAAAAATGTTGTTTATTTAAATATATAAACAAAATAAATAAAAATAAATAAAAGTACTAAAGAAACCTTAGAAATTAATCGTTTTTAAAAGGTCATACATTAGTATAGTTGGGTGTGTTTGTTAATAGCCAAATGTGGTTAATTATTTATCATTTTGTTAAATTTATAGGGTTTTGAACGTGAAATTTTGTGGAATTTTATACTTTTAATTTGAAGTTTTGGTTCATATATATGTATTTTGTTGTACTGTGATAAAATTGATACAATAATTGGTAAAATAGAAAAAAGAAAAGCTGACAATAAGGATATTTTTGAATTGTTTTTTAAATTTGAAGCATATTGAAGTTTTTAAAGGTTTAAAAGAACGTTTTAAAGAATTTTTTTATCCAAAACTAATTATAACGATATTTTTAAACTATTATTTTGAAGGATTTGAAAGTTAAGAGTTATTTTTCTAAATGTTAGTAAGTTAAAAGGATATATTTTACCTAAATTAAAGTATAAGGTTTAAGAGTTGTTTAATTTGGCCTTAATTAAATAAACTTTTTAAAGACTACAAGCCACACATCATAGTTCTAAATTTTTAAGCTTTGCTCAATTAATGTTTAGGGGCTTTTCTCCAGCCCTTGTACTACTCTGATTGAAATAAATTCTGGTGATTGAGCTTACTCTTTCACCTTGTTTCCTTTTTTTTAAAAAAAATAATGATTATGTTATTTTAAAATAAGTTAATTAAAATTTGGACATTTTCAAATCGACAAATAAAATAAAATAAAACTCGTTACAAATATAACAAACTCTATCAAATTCTTTAGTTCACCTAAAGTATTTTTTTATTAGAAAAAGAATAAATTTAATTATTTTCAAGGACTCCTTCCATATGTTGCAATAAGACTAAAATATTGAGAAAATAGCAAAACTTAAAAATAATTACAAATATAGCAAAATTTACCTTGAGCCGACCTGTGTATAATGTTGAAAAAAATCCATTAAAGACACCAAAATATGCTTGAGGCATGACATTCCAGTTTTTGAAATCTATCGATGATAGAAGTCTGTCTACAAATAGGCTTCATTGCTATCATTGATAGAAGCCTATCATTTACAATCACTAATAGAAATCTATCATTTAATAAATTGCTTTTATAAAAGTCTATCTTTGATAGACTTTTTTTAAAAAAAACTAATTGCAAATATAACAAAATTTGTCTCTAACAAACAAATTTACTTGGTCTAATCTTCGTACAAGTCCTACATGTTCTAGGTTAGACCATTTTCTGTATTCAAAAAATTGGGAATTGTCTTTTAATCACCACTACTCCAGAACCCTTACAAGAACAATCTCGAACCACTACCCTATCATTCTGGAATCTAAGCAAATCCAATGGGGTCCGGTTCCTTTCAAGTTAAACTTGGATTCTTTGAAGAATAAAAACTTCAAGATCAACATTCAAAGATGGTGGGAAAACACTCTCATTCAAAATCAGTCCAATTTTGGTCAAGCTCACCTTGGACATTCCTTTAGGAAAGACTAAAAAAGCTTTCGACAGTGATCAGTAAATGGTAGTTCGAAACCAATTGTCAAACTCGCGAGAAAAAAAAAGAACTTTGCATCGAACTCGAAGCTATTGATAAAAAAAAAGCAACTAACTCCATAGATGACTCTGATAGCCTCAGAAGAATGGCTATAAAATCCGAGATTGGAGAGATTGATCTTAGGGAAGCAAGATACTGGAATCAAAGAGCAAAAAATATTTGGATAATTGATGGTGACGAAAATACTGCTTTCTTCCATAAAGCTTGCTCGTTAAGGCAAAGAAATAGTGTTATAACTGAGTTAACAGATGATAGAGGAGTAACTCACAACTCAGTTCATATGATTGATAAAGTTCTTCTGAAGCATTTCTGGAAAATATACAGCTCCAACAAAAACCTTGAGTTGTTGATTGACAATTTAAACTAGAATCTGATTGACTTACATTCTCACAACTCTCTTTGTGATCACTTCGAGGAATTGGAAATAAAAAATACCATTCTGTCTTTCAAGAATAATAAAGCCCCAAGTCTAGACGGCTTCCCCATGGAGTTCTATAAAAATTGTTGACCCTTTCTAAAGATGATATTATGTTGTTCTTCCGTGACTTCCACTCAAATGGAGTAATCAGTAAAAACATCAATAACACTCACATATCTCTGATTGCAAAGAAAAATGATTACTCTAAGCTAGCCGACTTCAAACCTATCAACCTTACTACATCACTTTACAAGTTAATAACTAAAGTTTTAGCTAACAGGCTAAAGAAGTCCATGCCAAACATGATCGCAGAGAACCAATTCGCCTTTGTGAAAAATAGACAGATGATATTCTAACAGCGAATGAAACAATAGATTTTTGGAAAGAGAGCAAAAAATCTGGTTTTGTCATCAAAATAGACCTGGAGAAAGCCTTTGATACAATCAATTGGAAGTTCATCGATTTCACGTTAAGAAAGAAGAACTTTCCTCGCATATGGAGACTTTGGATAAAAGCATGTATCACAGGAGTGCAATACTCAATTATTACAAATTCTGCCCAACAGAGGCCTAAGACAAGGAGACCCGCTTTCTCCCTTCATTTTTGTTCTAGCAATGGACTACCTGAGTGCCATTCTAAATCATTTAAACTCCTTTAAGGCCATTGAAGGAGTGGTTTTCAGTAATAGTTGCAGCATAAACCACATCCTTTATGCAGATGACATCTTGATTTTTATAGAAGACAACGACTCGACTATCTCGAACTTAAGGGTTGCTCTCAATCTTTTTGAAAAAGCTTCTGGTCTCTCCGTAAACCATAGCAAATCAAGTTTAAGCCCAATTAATATCACAGACACGAGATGTCGTTATGTGGAAAAGCTTTTGAAAATTCCCTCACAATCTTTTCCTGTTATGTACCTTGGCATCCCTTTAAGTGGAAAACCAAACTCTAGGAGTTTCTGTGATAACATCATTCAAAAAATCCAAAAAAAGTTAAATGGTTGAAAATATTCACAGCTTTCAAAGGGAGGAAAACACACCCTCATTCAAGCAACTCTAAACAGCCTCCCAACCTACCAACTCTCCGTTTTCAAAGCCCCAAAGTTCATTTGCAAAAAGATTGAGAAACTTTGGAAGAATTTTCTGTGGGGCACAAATAGAACCACAACCACAAATTACATTTTCCACCTTGACAACTGGAATATTGTGACTAGCCCAAAAGAGAATGGGGGTATGGGCATATCAAATATCACTTACACTAATTCTGCTCTTCTCTGCAAATGGCTTTGGCGTTTTGCAGAAGAACCTTTTGCTCTTTGGAGAAAAATAATTAATGCCAAATATTGCTCAAACTTCATTGGAGATTTTCCTTCTCTTGGTAAAAACTGCAGTGCAAAGGTGTCATAGATGTCTATTATCAAACACAAAACGTGGTTTGAAAGCAAATTCAAATGGCATCTCAATAATGGAGAAGGTTTGCCTTTCTGACATGGGAATTGGAACGAAAAAACCCGCTTGCTCATAACTTTCCTAGACTGTACGCTCTTTGCAATTATAAAAAGGACACAGTAAAGGAAGTTTGGGATACAAACTCAAATGATTGGATTATTAAGGACAGACGCCCCCTAGACGATAGAGAAACAAGTGTTTGGGACAGCTTGAAATCTTTACTTCCAGTCCCTAACCAGATGAGCAACCACAACAAACCAGTCTGGCTTTTAGATGTTAACAAAGGTTACACCACAGCTTCTACAAAAAGGGCTTTACAAGGCACTAATCAGCACCTTATTGGACAAGACCTCCTCAAAATCTTTGAAACAATTTGGTCTTTGGTAATTCCAAAAAAAAAAAAAAAAAGTTCTTCCTTTGGACAGTGTTCCATAGGAAAATAAATACTATGGATATAATCCAAAGAAAATGCCCTTTGATGTGCCTGAATCTAAACAGATATATTTTATGCAGTGAAAGCTGTGAAAACTTCGAACACCTTCTATTTGACTGCAAAACGGTAAATGCCCTCTGGAAGAAATTGTTTATTGAGATAGGGGAAACTTCAAGAACCAACTCCTTTACTACTCATTGCAACACCATCAAGCAGATGAAACAAAATTGCAGAAGAAACATAGTTAGATTCAATGACATTACTAGCCTTTTGTGGATGATTTGGACAGAAAGGAACAACAGAATTTTCTCAGAAAAACATAACTCAAATGTTAATCTATGGGAAAATGTATATTACGTAATCGGAGTTTGGTCTAGGCATCACAACTCTCGTAAATAGTACGACTCAACTACTATTTCTCTTAACTTTAGAGCTTTGGTAGAATAGGTTGTTGTTAGGCTACCCTCTAGCCTCTTTAACCTTGCAACCTTTCTCTTTGTTAATAGAAGTCGCCCCCATTCTAAGCTTTAGCTTAGTTGAAAAGGCTCATTTTCACATAAAAAAAATTGTCTCTAACCCTCTAGTCCATAAAAAATGTACAAAAAAACTCATTGAAGCCATGAAATATCTACTTTTTTTTAAGTTTCATTGGTAGACATGATAACAACCTATCATTGACGGACTTCTTTTATAGTTTATTATTGATACGAGACTATCATTATCAATATTTTTGTAACACAAATAGAATTATATCAAAGAAATATATACTTTTCTATCACAGATCTTTTAGTGATAGCACATTATCAATGATATACTTTATAAAGTGATAAATTTGGATAAAATATAGAAGAGCATATCATTGAAAATATTTAGTGTGGTTTACGATTTTTTTTTATTTTATATAGATGATAAAAATTGATTAATAATGGTTCCAGCCTACAAGTGATACACTTTTATCACTGATAAACTTCCTATTGACGATGAAAATATGCATATTCTTGAAAACATATTAGCATGGTTCACAATTTTTGTTTAGTTTTGATCATTTGTAGAAATTGATCGTAAATGCTTCTATTCAATGATAAACTTTTATAATCGATAAACTTTCATGATCAATAAACTTTCATCAATGATAGAATCATATCATAAAAAATATATTTAAAGTGATTTTTTTTATTTTTGCATTGTTCATTAGAGTCTATTGATGATAGCTAGGTTGAATGTTGTTGTTTTTTTTTTAAAAAAAAATACTTTTATGTTGTTGATTAGTGTCTATCACTGATACACTTAAAGAAAACTGAATATATTTTCATGGAAAGTGAGAAAACTGAATATATTTTCATGGAAAGTGAGAAAATTGAATATATTTTCATGAAAAGTGAGAAATTGTATAGTTTCATTTTTTTTAGTCTATCGATGATGTGTTCCTATCATTAGTAGATTTGAAGAAAATTGGATTAAAAGATAGTTTTAATGTTGTTTTTCGAGGTTGTTGATTAGTACTGTCTAGTGATTATAAGTTTCTGTTAGTGATAAAGTAGAAGAAAGGTGAATATATATTTCATGAAAAATGAGAAAATGTATATATATATATATATATATATATATATATATATATATATGTATATGTATGTAT
>JBBPDI010065832.1:0-19125 GCA_037974545.1 Cucumis variabilis
CTTGTCCCTGAAATTTAACTTATTTTTAGTCATTTTTGGATCACGGTTTCTTCACAAAAGTTGTAGTAAATTGAATATCTTTCCAACCATATCAAATAGAGATCCTAACTCCATCGGTACACTCTGAAATACAAAAAAAAATAGAGGTCTCCTGAATTCACGAGAAAAATCACTGCCCTGTGTTCTTTGTCAAAAATCACCTAAAGAAAATCAGAATTTGCTCAAGCTTCCTTCTTAACGTTTGTTTGAAAATAAAATAGATTTCAATAAAAGTAAACCTCAACACTTAATTCGGTTTGTGTAGCTCAGAATCTAAAGAAAACCAGAGGTGGGCTTAGTAAACTATAGAGGAATTAATTTTTTTTTTTGCAAACTTCTTGTGTTTTTCAACCAAAAGTTGTTGAGCTTCTTCTTCTTTCTATCCCAGCCTTCTTTCCCTTTGAAGTCTCTGAAAGTTTGGTGTGGAAATGGTAAAGAAAAATGGTGAAAGAAGACTAAAAACGAAATTAGGGTGGATGGGTATAAAAGAAGACAAAACCCACCTCTTTTCTCCTTTATCCTTTCTTTTCTTTTGTCTTTACTTTAACTAAAAATTACCAATGTATATTATATATTTTCATATACATATATAATTAATTTCCCTTTTTCCTTTTATTCCTTTCACATAAAAAAATAAATTAAATTAGAATAGACTAAGAAAATATCGGGTTTACATTTTAGACAATCTTTCTTATAGTGTCCAGGTTTGTAGTAAAATGACACTTATCTATAATATGTTTCTTTTCATGGATTGGGACAAATGATTGTTTTCCTTTGGTTGTTGATGATTGCCCTTTTCGCCCTTTTTCTCAGGTTTCTTTCTAGCTTTTTGTGACCCATGAGATTGACAGAGTGAATTACTTGTTTCTTAAGCCTCACTTTCTCTTGAATGAACATACTTTGTAATTCATGCACATTCCATTTATCTTTCAGAATGTTACAGTTCATGTGGAATGACCATACTTTGAAGGTAAGAAAATAAGGATAAATGTTACCAAAAAATTCTCATTAAGTTCCATTCCCATGATCTTTAATCTTGTTGCCAAGTTCGTCATTTCAAGAATATGTTCATGTATTACTCGAGAACCATCAAATTTAATGTTGATTAAAGTACTCATAAGTGTTCCAGCCAGTGAGTTATCAACTAACTCTAACTGAGAACATTTTCCACAGATTTCATAAATTCCTTAGCATCTTCTGTTTTCTTAATTGTGGACTTGATATTGTTTGCTACAATCATTCACGTAAACATTAAGCTTAATTTATTTGATCTTTCCTAAGTTTTATAGAAAGATCTATCTTGATCACTACTAGCAGAAGTAATTGCAGCAGATTTCTCACTTAAGGGTGTCAAATCAAGATCTAAAACTCCAAGATGGAATTAGATTTGTTTGCACCAATAAGAGAAATTGAGTCCATTATACTTGATTATTGACGTAGCATGTGATAATGCAATTACAAAATAAATATGCAAACATTATTGCACTGAAAAATAAACTTAAAGATACAACAAACTAAGATAGTATTAAATAATATAATCATTTATACATTGGAGTTCTTCTTTGGAAGGCACAACAATATACAATATTTATACTTAACTAATGCTAGCTTTAGTTTCATATAATTGGTAATTTAAATGCTCAAATTAAATACATCAGTTATCTTTGGATATATTAACAATATCTAACCAAACACCTCAATTAACCACAATAAAATTCAAAATTACAAAACTACTGATTACCTTTTGGCGAATAAAGTGTTTTATAATAATAAAAATCAATATACTCATGACAAATCATTAACGTTTCATAATATTATGAGTAATTGAATCAACTTTAATTTGATGTCTAAAGATTTACCAATTTGATCACTTTGGTGACTAACAAACTATTCATAACATAAGCATTATGATAGAACAATTTCACATGATTTACATCACAATTTGCAGTTAGATATTGCAATAATTTCATTAAAGCTTCATACAATCATACATTATTCTTCAAATAATTGTATAATTTAAATTTCAAAGATAAGTGGATACTTTAAAACATAATATATGCATAAAACATAAAATATAATTAATACATAATCATCAATTTGAACGTAAATTATATATATGCTTACTGAATATAATTAACTTTTGAAAGATCATTAAAATCTAGATTTTAATTAGATTTTCTGTAACACATATCCTTCGTTAAATAGATTTTAATTCTTTCTTGATTCTTGATTACCTATCAATCTACTTAGTATCTTTTAAAGAAAAAAAATGAAATTTAATGATGTGTATTGTGGCTAACAGTGGGATTGAATTTATCAATTTAAAAAAGAATCTTTATCAATTTATCAAATCTTTACTTCCAATTTTGATTCAAATTGATAATTGATATTAATCAATCTTAATTCAAATTGATAATTAAACGTCAAATCTTTATCAACTAAAAGAAAGAAAGGAAGAATAAAAAAAACTCAATTGCCAATGAAATCTTATGTGATTGGGAACTTCTTTAAACATGCAGCGAAAACATAAAAAAAATAATTAAAATAAATCATTCATGTAAAATCACAAGTTTACAATCAAGGCTATGTTACCATATGTAAACTTTAGTTCTATCATTGTATAAAACAATAAGTGCCAAGTACACAATAAAATCCTATCATTGTATAAAACAACAAGTGTCAAGATCTTTGAACTAGATGATTTTACAAATTAAATTTAGTTAAAGAATAACATACATTGATCCATGAATAATTTTCTTAAGGAATTGTTTCTCTCACTTAGGGTTACTTTAGAACTTAATTAGATTTCTTGATGAAAAAAATGAACTACTTAATAAGACAGTGAGATGACCAATCCCTACAATTATATTTATAGACATCACCCATCATGGTGTTCAATTAGTGCATTATCTTTTTACCTAATGGACCTAATAAAATAATAGGCTCCAAAGAGATAAAATACAATATAATGCATATGGGCCACATTAATAATAATATTATATTTAAAATAAATCTAACACAAGGGATTGAGACATACTTGATTGTGCAATGGCTCCTAGAGTGGAGGGTGGACCATTTTGGTTTATAAAAGGGTTAGATGGTTGAGAAGTGCTAGCAGTATCACTTACATAAACATAAACACACCTTGAGTTATGTTTATTGTTGGAGGAATGTTTCTTTCCTCCTCGTGGAAGACCATGGAGTTTCCAATATTGATCCTTGGTGTGTTACTGTTTCTTACAATGCTCATAGACAAAGATTGATTTTCTGTTATACTTCTCACTGTCATGGGTTGAGGATGGAACACTGAACACACCAGAGCAATGGAAGAAGTAGTCAATACACTCATGGCATTCGTACGATCTTCTTCAAGGCAAACTTCATAATAAACTTCCATTAAGAAGGGAAGGGGTCTTTGTCCAAGTATATGTCGATCAGAAACAATGTAAAACTTGAGTTTATGTCCTGTAAGAAAGTCATAAATACATTTAGCTTCTTTAAGTATAGCATACTGTATACCATCATTCGGAGTATCTCATATGGTTTCTCTACATAGGTCCATCTCTTTCCAAAGAATTCAGGGTTCCTTTCTTGCAATCATAGACTTGTTTACTCAGTATATACAATTGAGAAGCATTCTGATGCTTCAAATAAAGTTTTTAAGTCGTGTCCTATAAATCTAGTAGCTATATAAAGTAGAGGCTTGCCTATTTGTGGTTCCATACTACTAATCAACATAGACCGCATAAAGGAGTCATCTCCTTTCCAGAAGAGTTCCAAGGCATCACTAAATGGAGGATGGACAATCTCCTAGGTCAAGAAGCCAAATTGGTCGCGACCCTCAAGAAACATCATGATCGATTGAGACTAGGAAAAATACTTCTGGCCATTTATATGAATTGAGGACAAGTTAGATGGCGAAGTTACTGGGTTCTTAGTATACATCGTTAAGTCGGTTGATTTGGATTACACCAAGGATTTACTAACTTCAAATCCATATTTATTATACCCTAGATCAATCCCAAAACCATGGATATATAGCTTCTATAAAGTGTTAAGAGGCAATGGTGTGTGAACAAATGGCAGGTCATAAACTGAATGCAACGACGACACATGGAGGTGGGACTAGCCAGAAGTGCACACCCTTCCCAGACCACTTACTCTCAGCCCAAAAGGCAGCGTGAAGCCAACATATACCATTCTCCTACCCAAAGATACCTGCTAACCTTACTTGAACTAAAACTGAATTAACATGAACATAACACATAGCAAAAATAAAACACAAACTCTCATACTTATATATAAACACATAGTGTAACCCAAAACATGGTTACAAGTTTGATATAGACATAGGTTCTGTTCAGTAATTCTTGACCCCTTTATAGTAGTCTTATTCTCTACCCATAGTGTATATATATTCTTTATTTTGATATTTTTGTGCAGAAAGAGATAGTAAACTCCATTACAAATTTGATGCAACGAAAAGCACTTAAAACAAAGTTTGAACGAAGAAGACAAGCCAATTTGAAGATCAAGGGCATTTTAGTAAATATTGAAAACTTCATTGACACGTGTCTTCTTCCTATTCACATGTGCAATCCACTTCAAGGTCATGCATTCAAATCCCACTAGCGTAATTAATTTCAGTATTTTTGACCCCCACCTCAATAGTTTAAATCTTCAAGGCTGCAAAATCTTTCTTTAGCATTAACCGGATGGCAATTTGATAAAGAAGTTGAACTTTGCCCACCATGTGTTGCCACTCTTTGTCGCGCGGGCTTAAGATGTCCTGTGTTTGAGTCTTAACTGACACAAATTAATTTTGGAATTTTCCAACCAAAATTGAAACGCGCATGTTTCCCTTTCACCTTTAATCGGTTGTGACATGTCAGTATCCTGTCCGTACTGCTCCTCATGGTCAGAAGTTTGAGTCCTACAGTTACGTATCTTTTGTTTTTTTGTTTTTCGTGAAAATTCTAATCTGGACAATTCTAGCCCTATTTCTTCATTTTTATCACCCATTTTAGTCGATTTTATTTCATTTTTTACTGGAAGTTACACTCTCCACTACCCTGTGAAATCCTATAAATAACATCCCCCACTTCCACTCACTCATTCATGAATTCTTGAACTTAAAATCTCTAAAAATCTTTCTCAAAACACCCTTCCAAGACCCTTTCAAATTCCATTCCGAACTCAAATTTCTTTTACCATTTTCGTGAATCCATGGAGGGGTAAGTCTCTTTAAGAGGTAAAGAGTAGTGGGTTTGGGTTTTCTTTGGAGGATTTTCACTATTTTGCAAGAATCTTGTACGAATTGCTTTATGTCTTTGAAAAACTTTGCTTCAATTTTGTTGTAATTCAATTCTTTGGTGAAGTAATGTTCTGAAATTTATTTTCAGCAAAGATTTCTTGTATGCAATGTTCCATTTTTGGAGAAATAAAGATTTGAATTTTGAAATTTCTTTAAAAATTTTGTTTTTGTTTGAAGATGATTGTTCTTAGCTTGGATTGAGAATGCTAAAATCACTTCAGATTCTATAAAAATTTTGTTCAAAGAAATATTTTATAAACCCTAGAACTTGCTTGAATTATTTTGCTACAGTAGTCGGTTGTGATTAAGTTATTTTTTTTAAACATGTTTTTTTAAGTGAGAGAGAAAAAAGGAGAATAAGGTAAATATATATATAATAGTAATAAGTTTTTTAAAAGGAAAAAGGGTAGTGGGGAGTTAATAAAGATAAAAGAAGAAGAAACAAATTACTATCCTTCGCCATACTCATTTTTCTTTTCCAACCAAACTTTTTTTTAGAGAGAGTTGAAGGATGAGTCTGTAGGAGGTCTGAGGTAGAAGAAGAAGAAGACTATGTTTTTGGGTGAAAAAGAAGAAGAAAGGTGTGAAAGAAGTGGCGGCCATGATAAAAGCTTGGAGTTCATGGGGAATCTCTGGGTTTTGAGTTGGTTTGAGCTTCTCATGATGAATTAAGAGGTAAGGTTAGTTTTATTTGAAATTTAACTCATTAACAAGTGTTGTGAAGGAAGTTTGAGAAAATACTAATGTTTAGTTAATGATTTTCGTAGAAGAAGTTGGGTCCCAAAATTTTAAAACGAATTCATAAAGTCTCTGAATTTTTTAGTATTGTAAATTGTACTCTTTGATTTAGAAGCTCTATTTGGGATGGTTAGAAAGCTTGTTAAATTTTCTACAATTTTCATGAAGAAATCGTGAACTAAACATGACGAGACATATTTTTAATTTCAGGACCAAATTTGGAAGTAAGCAAAAGACGTGAGTTTGCTTTATCTGTGTTTTGGCCAAATTCTGTGTTAATTCTTGGGATATCTCATTTCCCTTCCTTCAAGTAAGTTGTATAGGGTTTCCAAATGAAGATATGGGTGTATAGTACGTCAATTTTAGTTAAATATCGAGGAAGTTATGGGTGTTTGAAATTAGGTTGTTGAATTTGGAAAAATCTAGAAAAAACAATATAAAATGTTCTTTTGTATCTAGGTTTTAGATTGATAAGTTATCTTTTGAGCATCATTTTGAGTTGGTTTATAAGACAAGACTAATTAAGGTGCTAATGCTCAATTTAGTTTATTTGACAGGCCAAGAGGAAATAGGCTGAGTCTATAAACCATTAGGTGTTGAGCCATGATCTGTGAGTGACAAAAATCAAGTGCTATGAATCTTGATTTTATAGTATAAACTGTTGCTTAATGGAAATACTATGTTTTGGGTTGTCTTGATGAATGATAGATAGCTTTCTAACTTTATATTTATGAAATGATTACAGAGCATGTTTCTAAAGAGTTTATATAGTGTTCTTGAACCTTGTTTAGATAAACTAGTGTCTTGGAAGTTATACATGTTTTGGTTGAGTACCCTCTATTAGTAAAGACTCTCGGTGATGTTAGCATGCATATGTTGTGAGGAGTATTCAACAAAGCTGACAGAGAATGGTGAGTACACAAGATACTCTGTCTCGTCAATGGCAAGGGCACGAGAAACTCTGACTTGTCAAGGATTGAGGATATGAGAAACTCTATCTCAGCCAGATTATAGGACATTTTTGAGGTAATGTGTATCATTTTTTCTTATAATATTTTGCACAACTACCATTGGGTTCGATAACATGCTTATAAGATTCTTTTTTATGCATTTAATAAAAGTTATACATCTCGATTTAACCTGGAACTTGGAATAGATTTTTGAAGTTGTTTTCAAAAACTGTCACTCATTGAGCATACTAGCTCACTCTTTTTTATTGTTGTCTTTCTTTCTAGGTGATCGAGCTGTTCCAAGCATATAACTTGTGTGACTCGGGTGTGCATCAAGAATCAGAACTTGAATTAAATAAATATTCATCCAACAAATATTTAATTAATTTTATTCCAACAAAACAAACACTTCTCATTCAACTAAATTGAATTAAAACCCAACAATTTCATCATAATTAAATAGAAATTAAGATAACTAAATCGAAAATTACCTTAATTTTTAGGGCATTACAATGGAGGTTAGTGATTTGAGATGAATGGTTAAAATGATGTATCCATATTTTCATCATAAGATTGTATAGCTACATAGGAAAGAGGGACAAACTAGATCTGACTAATGATTAAGATTAAATGGTTAGAACATTGCTCTAAAATCTTGTCTTTGAGCTTCTTATAGATTTGTTGCCATGATTGGGGTCTGCCTTCAAAACGTCATTGGTCTAAATCAATAGATTTAACCCAAAGGATTGTGGTCTTTGTTGTTTAGTGTTGAACATGTTTAAATCAATATATCTAACCTTTTCTTCCGTGAAATGTTTTTTGTGTGGGTCTTTGCACTCTTCATTTGATCAACATTTGAAAAATAAAAGAAGAATATTGCTTTCAATTTGTTGGAAACACATATCAATCATTGTTGTGCTGTGATAAATCACTGCCTTGAAAGTAAAATTTGATGCGACCTTGGTGCTAAGTCGCATATGTTGGTTGGTCTCCAATGTTAACATAACCTCCCAACTCAAATGTTCACTCATCGGAGGAAGGAATGAAATCAATAGAAACTTGGAGGCGAAAGAAAAAAGGTAAATAATCTCACTTCTTCCAAAAACTAAGACCATCATTTAAAGAAAATAATTAGAGATTTAAAAGTAGAAACTGTTTTAGAATTAATTGAGATTAATACTTGAATTAATGAAAAAAACAATTAATTCTTGCAATAGGTAATCAAATCTTTTTTTTGTTTTTTTTCTTTTCTATGTTATTCATTGTTAACATAAAATTCGAGGGAGATGAAGAGAAGAAAATGAAGATCAGAGGTAATGACAAGGGTGGTTAGAGATGATGAAGAAAACAAAAAAAGAAGAAGCAGGTTTGGGTATAAAGGTCAGACGAAGATTGATGGGTCAAAATTAGAAGCCAACTAGTAACTAATGCGACACTGGATTCAAAAGCAAAGAGAACACGAAATGAAGGGGATGATGGTTGATGATGATTTCATTCTGGTTGTCAGTGAAAAAAATTATAAACAAAGGATGTGTCAAAAATTAGAGAGGGAGATGAACGAACATGGAAGAAGATGAAGGTGTGAGAAAAGGGAAAATTAGTGAAGAGAAAAAAAATCTCTTACCCACGTGAGGTGGAAGATGGTAGGACTGATTGTTGAAAAAAAAAAGAGGCTTTTGAAAAAATAGAATTTGTTTTTATGATAATAGGACCTATGTCACTACATAAATTGCAAAAGTAGCAAATTTAAAAAATGATAGCCCTTTGATAGCCCTCTAATTGCCGTATGATATATTTAATTACTTGTCATATTTGTAATATGCAAAAAAGAGGTCTACCCCGAAAAAAGGCATCATTGAATTTGTAAGGGTTTTTTAGTAGCACACACCCAACCATATATCTCTTTATATTAAATGGGTTTATAAGTAGAGAATTTTTCACTTTCTATTTTGCTCTTAATTTTTTAAAATTACTATTTTTGATGTGAATCATGGTGTTCCACTTGTTCAGAAAGGACCAATTACAATATCTAAAGCATCAAAGATTCAACAATCATTCATTCTTCATGTATAAGAATGGATAGGATCAGTTTATCGTGAATTTCATGTGCCACATACTAATACAAGAGACCAAGGACCATTTGGAGATTTGATGGTCAATGTTTTATTGATTGAAGTGGACAATGGGGTCGACATTAAGTTTTCTTGAAGCCAACAACTTGAAGACCATTTTTTTAATTGTATTTTCATTTATTTTAACTTAACAAGTTAGGGTAGCTACCATTAATAGCTTAGTATTAAAGATGGTGGTTAAAAATTAGTTGTTTGAAGATAAAAATATTAGTTAATGTTTTAAAGACTTTTGGTATTTTAATTAATTAGGATAGAACCTCTACAAGGCTATATAATGCCTTTATCCTTTCATTTATAAAGACAAGTCTTTTGATGAATGCAATTTGAATCTCTTTTTGAGAGTTTTTTCTTAATTTGCAATTCTTGTGATAGAATGCATGCGAGCCATTCAATCTAACCTTGATCAAATTTGATTGTAGAGTGACTCAATTTAGAACAAGATTTCCCAAATCTTGCTTCTAGATCTTCGATCTAAGAGGTAATCTAATCTTAACTTTCTCTTGGTTGATCTAAATTAGTATAAGGAGGTGTTAGTTTCTTATTTCAAAGGCTCTTGCAATGTTAATAGCTTGGATCTTTGGATTGAGGATTAGGATTGCCTTATCATTTGGTATCAGAGCATAGGTTGCATCTTTGTGGCCTACTCTAGGATTGATTCTATCTTTCTTTCTTGCAAACTTTTGATTCTTGTTTTTAGTTTCATCTTATCAATTCTTGTCTTTTCATCAATTGTTCTTCATATCTTTATCCTACCTCAATCTTATTACGTCTTACATATTGAAAGAAAAAAAATAGAAGGTTGTGAAGAAAAGTAAAAAAAAAAAAAGTTGAGAAGAAAAGTAAAAAAAAAATACTTGACAAGAAAAGTAAAAGAAAAAAATTGTTCTTCCAATTATTAAAAAAAATCATGATTAATCTTTATTTGTAATCACATTTTGCATAATTGAGTTATTACATTAACTCTTTGCATGTTTCTTCCATTCCCTAAGTCAATTGCATGATCAAGAATGTCTTTCCAGCTTCATATCATTAATTGTTAAAGACTTTCAAATCTGTGACTTTAAAACTTTTTTCATTTTTCTTCTCTTACAAATTTCTGAATTTCACTTCGTGCCCTTCAACAAACTTTTAGATCCATCTCTTATCTTCAACTTCTAAGAAGGATAGTTTTTCAAATTCATTTCTTAAAGTCTTTCGATTTGCAAATCAATTTATGTGTTAAGTTTCATCTGAAAATTGTGAACTGCCTTATTTGTTTGAACCTTTCATTTTTTTTTGTTCTTTTTGGGGTTAGCTTCATAATTATCTTGTCTTGCTTATATTGAATAACTCACTATTTCAAGGATTGCATAGGCCTACCCAATATCATAATTTAGCTACTTTCCCAAATAGCCTACCTTTTGTGTGTAAACACGAGTGTTTCGAGTGAACAATTAATGAGTTGAGTGTGTGAGGTCCCTTTTAATCTATTCACTATGAATCAAAAGCGAAAAATGATGTGGAGATTAGTGAAGCTAGGAGGATAGAAGTACAAGGAGGAGCAATTGTTCGTTTAACTCAAGTAATTAATGACCTGACAGATTGATTATATAAGATGGAGGTAGCATTAAGGAATCGTCACCAAGGGAAAATCTTGAACAAAGGAGTTGAAAATAAAGAGGACAAGAATAATGAAACCCTTTTAGCCAGAAAAATATCCAAAAAGGAGGAGAGTGCTAGGCTAAGGTAGAAGAAGTGAAAGAAGAGAGGGAAGGGGCATGTTACCAGAAAGAAGGGTTGAAAGGGAGTACCAAAATGAAAGAAGAGAAGAAAGAAGGATAGGAGGAGTGAAGCTCAAAATTCCTACATTTCACAGGACAACGAATTCGAAGGAACATTTGCAATATGAGAACAAAATTGAACATGTTTTTTATTGTCATAATTTTAGTGAAGAAAGGAAAATGAAGCTTGGTGTAGCTGAATTTGTGGATTATGTGAGTGTTTGGTGGACATCATTGAAACTTGAATGAAGAAGGAACTATGAAGAGCCAATTGAAATTTGGGAGGAATTGAAAGCCCTAATGCAGAGGAGGTACATTCCTAAGCACTACATTCGAGAACTCAAGCAAAAGCTTTACTCTTTACCACAAGGATCCAAAAGTGTGGATGACTATTATAAGAAAATGCAAACCCTTATGAATAGAACCAATATTGATAAAGATGAAGAGGATACAATGGCAAGATTCGTTGGAGGATGAACTGAGAATTGGCCAACCAAGTGGATAGACAAACTTATTTTGACATGAAAGAGTTGTTACATCTTGCTGTCAAAATTGAAGGACAATTAGATTGGAAGAAGATGCACTTCAAGAGGTATGTTTCTTCTAAATCTACTTCTTTTTCTACTAGTGGATGGATCGAAGGATTTCAAACCTAAAGAAAAGATTGAGTTTGAAAAGAAAGATAAGGCTGAGAGCTCCAAGGGTAAAGAAAAATTGGATGGATGGAAGGAGGTTCAAGAAAAGAGTCGAGATAATCTTTTTCACTCAAGGTGTTTAGTTAATGGGATTCCTTGTAGTCTTGTAATCGATAATGGAAGTTGCACAAATGTTGTTAGTACGTTTCTTATTAAACAAATGCAGATTCTAACTCAACATCATCCTAAGCCTTACAGGCTTCAATGGCTCAATGATAGTGGAACAATGAAGGTAGTTTCTCAAGTTTTGATTTCTTTCACCTTGGAAAAGTATAAAGATGAGGTCCTATGTGATGTGTTACGTATGCATGCTGGAGATATTTTGCTCTGGCGACCATGGCAATGTGATCAAAAGGTTTTTATATGATGGGTACTTGAATAGGTATTCTTTTACTAAAGATGGAAAAAAAACAACTCTTGTTCCTTTATGTTCGAAGGATGTATTTTCTGATCAATTAAAGTTAGAGAGAAAAAGGAAAGAATTTGAAGAAAAAGATTTGAGAGGAAAAAAAGAGGTGAGTGAAAAGTTAGATAAAAATCTACAAGAAAAAAAGAGTGAGTGAAAAGTGAAAAGCAAAATGAAAAAAAGTAAGATAAGGTGAGTTGTTTGGAAAAAGTGGAAGAAATGAGGAGGGCAATGTTTTCCCAAAAATCAATCTTTGTACTTGTGTATAAAGAAGGGTATTTTGCCTCTAATGTTAACAACTTGTCTTTACCTAGTATGTTTCAATCTCTTTTGCAGGAATTCAAAGATGTATTTTAAGATGAAGCTCCTAAAGGATTACTATCTATTAGAGGTATTAAGCATAAGATAGAGTTCATTCTCAAAGCTACCATTCCAAATAGACCAGCCTATAGAGCAAATCCAGCTGAGACAAAAGAAATTCAAAGGCAAATAGAGGAGCTCATGGAGAAGGGATACGTATGCGAAAGCTTGAGCCCATGTTCTTTACCAGTTTTATTAATGCCAAAGAAGGATGAAACTTGGTGCATGTGTGTGGACTGTAGGGCCATCAACAAAATCACTGTAAAGTATCATCATCCTATTCCTAGGCTAGATGATATGCTTGATGAATTGCATGGTTCATGTTTTTTTACAAAGATTGATTTGAAGTTTGGATATCATCAAATTAGAATGCATGAAAGGGATGAATGGAAAAATGCCTTCAAAACTAAATTTGGTTTGTATGAATGGCTTGTTATGCCTTTTGGTTTAACTAATGCTCCTAGTACATTTATGCGTTTAATGAATCATGTTTTAAGAGAATTTTTGGGAAAATTTGTTGTTGTTTACTTTGATGACATTTTGATTTATTCAAAGACTTTGATTGATCATGAGATGCATGTTAAGGCAACTTTAATTACACTTAAACAGGAGAGACTTTATGCTAACTTAAGCAAGTGTAATTTTTGCATGGACAAGGTTAACTTTTTTGGCTTCATAGTAGGTAAAAATGGAGTTGAAGTAGATGAAGACAAAGTTAAGGCAATTAGAGAATGGCCAACACCCAAAAATGCAAGTGAGGTTAGGAGTTTTCATGGTCTTACTAGTTTCTATATAAGATTCATAAAGGACTTTAGTACTATAGCTGCACCATTGAGTGATTTAGTGAGAAAGCATGTTGCCTTTGAATTGGGAGAAAAGCAAGAGAAAGCCTTCAAAGAACTTAAAGAAAAAATTGACGAATGCACCATTACTTGTTTTGCCTAATTTTGATAAAACATTTAAAATTGAGTGTGATGTAAGTGGATTCAACATAGGTGCTATTTTGATGCAAGACGGGAGGCCTTTAATGTGTTTTAATGGAAAATTGAGTGGGGCAAGTTTGAACTATCCTACTTATTATAAAGAATTATTTGCTCTAGTTCGTGCCTTACAGGTATGGCAAGATTACCTATGGCCAAGAAGAATTTGTAATTCACACTGATCGTGAAAGCTTGAAGCACCTTAAGGGACAAAGCAAACTGAATCGTAGGCACGCAAAGTGGATTGAGTTCATTTAAACATTTCCCTATGTAATCAAATATAACCAAGGTAAAGACAATGTAGTAGCAGATGCTTTGTCAAGAAGGTACAATCTCTTTACTTCTCTTAGTGTAAAAATTAGTGGATTTGAACATGTTAAGGAGTTATATAGAGATGACATTGATTTTGGAATGATTTATTCATCTTGTCTTCATGGAAAAGTTGTTGATGATTATTATGTGTTTGGTGATTTTTTTGTTCAAGAAAAGTAAGCTTTGTGTTCCCAAGTGTTCAGTAAGAGAATTACTTGTTAAAGAAGCTCATTGGAGTGGATTAATAGGGCAATTTGGAATTCATAAAACCTATAACATGTTACATGAACATTTCTTTTGGCCTAAAATGAAACATGATGTTCATATGGTTTGTAGTCAATGTTTTAAATGCAAAGAGGCTAAATCTATATCACAACCCAATAGATTGTATACTCCCTTGAATGTGCCTAATGAACCTTGGACTGGCATATGTATGGATTTTTTTCTTGGTTTGCCACAGACTAAAAAGGGCAAGGATAATATTTTTGTTGTTGTGGACAGATTTAGTAAAATGGCACATTTTATACCATGTAACAAAACTGATGATGCTTAGCATGTGTCTGACTTGTTCTTTAGAGAGGTTGTAAGGTTGCATGGAATTCTTAAAACTATTGCTAGTGATAGAGATGTAAAGTTTTTAAGCCATTTTTGGGAAGTGTTGTGGGGTAAGTTGGGGACGAAGTTGTTGTTTTCAATTATATGTCATCCTCAAACTGATGGGCAAACCGAAGTGGTTAACAAAACCTTGGGTTCTTTACTTTGGGTAATTATTTCAAAGAAAGTTAAGTCTTGGGAGGATTCTTTACCATCTGTTGAATTTGCATATAATAGAGCAATTCATAGTACAACTCATCGTTCTCCTTTTGAAGTTTTTTATGGGTTTAACCCAATTACACCTCTTGATTTGCTGCCTATTCCTTCTAATGTATTTGTAAGTGATGCAGCAACAAACAAGGTAGAATTGATCAATACATTGCACAAGGAAGTGAAAGAGAGGATTGAAAAAAATAACTCCAAAGTAGCTTCAAGAGTTAACAAAGGAAGAAGAGAACTGATTTTTAAATTGGGAGATTGGGTTTGGGTGCATTTTTGCAATGAGGGATTTTTGTCTCAAAGGAAACAAAGTTACATCCAAGAGGGGATGGACCTTTCCAAGTTCTTGAAAAAGTTAACAACAATGCATACAAAATTGACCTTCCATGAGAATATTCTATAAGTTCTACTTTCAATATTGTTGTCTTAAGTCCTTTTGATGTAGGTGATGAATTTCTTGATTCGAGGACGAATCCTTTCGAAGAGAGGGAAGTGATGTGAATCATGTTGTTCCACTTGTTCTGGAAGGACCAATTACTAGAGTTCTTAAATCTCGAATCTCCTTAGACTAGACTAAAATTCCATTATCAATTCCTTAAACGACAAATTTAAATTCTTAGTAAAATGGATGTCCAAACTTAAGTCAAACTTATTGGGTCTTTTGATTCAATACACTCTTAAACCCAATATCCATTCTTGCAAGATTTAGATCCATTAGCAATCTCAAATCAATCAAACGAGTCAATAACTCAGAAACTTTTCCAAACTCATCTAAAACAACCTTAAACGTGTTGATCAATGCTTCCAAGTTCTCTTAATCTTTAATCTCCCATACAAAATAATATGGGTAATATCAAGTTCATGCTTAAACTAAATGAGTATTCACAAACTCTGAGAAAACTTACAAGGATTTTCCAAAATATTACCAAAGGCTCACAAATAATCTCAACTTTGAGGGATAACACTCTAATGCCTTTCTAAACTCGAGTCTAGCAATCAAAATTATGAGTAAATTAATTTTGTTCCAAATACTTAATAGGTATCACTAATTTGATGCAAAAAATCAATTTTTGTTCAATAATTTCATGGAAAATCAACAATCACTAAAATCTTACCAAACACTAATCAAAGTAGCCTTAGTTATAAAGGACAACACCCTCAACCTTCTAACTTCAAAATCTAGCTATTAACATCATGAGCCATTCAATATTAGCATTAGAATTAAATAAGTATTCAAGACCCAAACCATAAAGCTTGAAATCTTAAATTTGTGTCGAACTCCCAAAAATTCACTCCTTCTCGACTAGACAGTAGCTAAATCCTTCCAAGAACTCAAATCTAGCATCAAAATGTAATGATAATGTGAAAATCAAGTCAAAACTTAATGGGTAGTCGAAACTCATCAATCAATCCAACTAACATAAGTAAATCCTGACTAAAAACTCTAATTCACATCTATAAGAATTTCTTACCTTTACTAATTACCAAAATTTTGACAAAAATATGATCAAACCAGCTGGACAACAACTAAATGGCACCCCTATCCTTCAATCTCAACTTTCAGATTCTACGAGGCTAGCAGTGGCAAGGGTGGTGCAACACGACATGGAGTAGCAACTGACATGGTGCCTAACGGTTGGGTTACATTGGTCGGTGCATGGCTCAACGAATGTGGTGGCTAGACTCAACAGCCGCAAATGGGACTGGTGTGCTACAAACAATCAATGGTGACTTGATTTAACAGCAAATAAGAGACGAATGGTGGTGGTTTGATGATCAATAGAGGAACGAACATCACGAGGTGGTTGGTGTGGTGTTTTATCCACCGTTTTTCTTTAGTGTGAAGGAGAGAATGAGAGATACGAGATGAAGAGAAAATTCGAGAAGAAGAAGAAAGAGAGGTCTTGGGCATGAGAAATTTTAAGAGAAAGGGAAATTTTTGTGTTTTCACGAAGAAGAAGAAGAATCCTGATTTTTCTTCTTCTTTTCATTAATTAAAAAGTAATACTAATAATATAAAGATGACCA
Source organism: Cucumis variabilis (assembly GCA_037974545.1). Taxonomy (NCBI): domain Eukaryota; kingdom Viridiplantae; phylum Streptophyta; class Magnoliopsida; order Cucurbitales; family Cucurbitaceae; genus Cucumis; species Cucumis variabilis. The sequence goes on from JBBPDI010065832.1 coordinate 16,528, forward strand.
TTTCCCCCTTAGTTTCCTTCTTTTAACATTCATTTCCAAGTCTTATTCCAAACTAAATTTGTTCAAATTTTCTTATTAAAACAAATCAACTTTAAAGAATTGATAATTAGATTTAAACTTGTTTTTCACAACTTAGGAAAAATTAATATAGAATGAGAATAGAAAAAGAGCTTACAAGTTGCTACCTCCTTTTTGGGAATTTTATCCTTGAAATTTGGTTGAAGTGATCAAATGAAAAGGCGTGGGTATCGAGTTTTCATTGTTTGTTCTCTTTCATACGTTGCTTCTTCAGTAGTATGGTTTCTCCAAATAACTTTAACTAACAATATGACCTTGTTCCTTAGCACTTGCTCTTTCTTGTCAAGACGTTGTATTAGTTCCTCTTTATAAGACATGTTCTTTTTCAATTGGACCGGTTGTATCTCAAGAATATGAGTGGGATCATTATGAATCCTGGAAAGTTCCCTAGGCAAAGTCAAACGATACATGGATGGTCCAATACATTCCAATATCTCACAAGATCCAAGGTCTTTTTCTACCAAGCATAACTTTCCAAAGAGGAAGCTTAAGGGGAAACTTTAGCACCAACTTTGACGTTAAGTACCTAACTCCTTTAACAATATTATGTTGCTTTTAGTTTGTCTCTGATAACTTCTAATTTATCAAGAACACACAATCGATTATATCTTTATCATTGCTCAATGACCTCTTACGTCATAGTCTATTTGAAAGTCTTGTTTCAACGTGTCTCTCATTTGCTTTAAACTTTCATTATTCTAATGAGCCTTTATACTCTTGTTAATAAGAGTCAATCTTACTCGAAACTATGCATGCAACCTCCTTGAGAGTCACTATCAGCAACGCATTATAATTATCTAATTTCAAAACATTAAGAGTCGATGACATTCAAAGAAGCTTGCAATGAACTACCTTTCTACTAACGACATTAGTTACTACATTTGTTTCCTTAGATGATAATCAAATGTGCAGTTCATAATCTTCAATAAACTTAACCATCTCCATTGTCTCATACTCGAATCCTTTTGATTCAAAGGTACTTTAAACTATTATGATCTATCAAGATACAACAGCTTTCTATAAATAAATAATGTTGCTATATTTTAACGTCAACACTACTGCAAAATAAAGATAAATCATGAGTAGGATAATTGTACACATTCTTCTTCAATTGTCTGGTAGCATAAGCTAGCACCTTACTTCTTTGCATGAGAACACAACCTAAACCTTGATAAGGAGCATCATTGTAAATTTGGAGTGCCAAACTAGGCATCCAAATTATTAAACTAGTTTCTGAAACAAGTCGTCTTTTCAGTTCCTAAAAACTTTGTTAATACCCTTTAGTCCACACAACTTTGAGTTCTTGATCAAATTGGTTAATGGAAGAGCTAACTTTGATAATATCTAGACCAAGAAAACAACGTACCTTAGTAACTGTTGTGGACCACTTCAACTTAATTAATGCTTCAACTTTTATGGATCTACTAATACTCCTTAAGGGGTAATAATGTGACCCAAAAAAAAATATCACTTGTTTAAGTCAGAACTCACATTTGCTAAACTTAGCTTACAACATCCTATCTCGTAATGTCTGCAATACTATTTTGAGATGTTGATCCTGCTTCTCCTCCCTTTTCTAATAAACCAATGTGTCATCAATGAACACAATTGACAATTTAATCCATATAAGGGTGAAATATTCTATTTATCAAGTCCAAATGTAGCATGGGGTGTTAAGCAAACCAAATGACGTCACTGTTGGAATTTATGTCCTAAAACTCCTAGATTGTAAATATAATTCATTGATTGTTTGTTGGGACAAATATTGACCGTTTAAAGATAGTCTACTCTCAACTATTATCATGCATATGTTCATTATTCACATATTTTTATATAGAATATAAAAGTAGACTTCAATACGAACCCAACGACACACAAATCACCTAAATTGGAGTTCAAACGAAGGAGAACGGGTAAATTAAACATTAAGGGCATATTGGTAAAAATGACGTTGTTTTAAGGCCCTCACGCGCGTCCCCGAAGTCACAAGTTCAAATCCGCCTTCATGCACAAAATTAACCACTTATTTTGAACCTCAATCCATGTCTTTGGAGATCTACCACTCTCTGTGTGCCACGTGGCACGATCTCAGTGCGCGCGCCCCCTCAACCACTCGAGTTCGAATCCAGCCGACGTCATTTTATTCTTTTTCCATTTTTCCATGGCATTTTTATGATTAATTGCCAAATTTATGAAATTTCTCCAATTTTCATCTCTTTTTGGAATGGCTTTGGGAATATAATTTTGAGCCCATTCCTCCTATTTCTCCCTATAAATACCCTAATTAACTTCTACTTTCACATTCAATTCACTATTCCCTCTAAAATTAGTTTTAATTTCTACCAAATTCCAAATTTTTTACCCTCATTCCCTAATTTTTGGATCTTCAACAAATTTTTCAGAATTATTTAAGATGCAAGACTAATTTCTTGAGGTAATTTGGGTTTAGGTGATTCTAATCTTTGAGAATTTCATTACTTTGATTTTTTATTATAATTAGGGTTTGATTAATCTTTGATC
>JBBPDI010065838.1:0-19124 GCA_037974545.1 Cucumis variabilis
CAGTGCTTAAGAGAACAACCTATCTACTAACCCTAAAGCGGGTAAGAGTGAATTCCATCTTGCATCCTATGTTTCCATCTATCCATTTGATCTTACCCTTGAAATGGGAGGCCCAACGCTGATGAGTTGCCCTCACCTATGTAGTTTTAAGGATAATCTCATATGAACAGCAGTTCATAGTTAGCTCAGGATTAAAATTAAGTTACCTAGGTTAACAATAATCGAGACAGTTAGTTTTAAATAGTAAACGGTGTTAAAACGTAAAAGTGACTATTTCATGGTTCAGTCTTATATAATCATTTTACATAGGATGCCCCCACTTTCATGTCTCTACATGAACGATTAAGGATCACCTCGTTTGTATTAACTACAAAGCGGGCCGCATCCATAGCTTGTCTGAACAAGACGCCCAACCTTTATTCATATCCTATAGACTATTCAAGCTTTTAACTCAAACTTGATCCACGTTTATGTCTTCACATAAAGTTCAAGTTTACTCAAAAAATAGCCTCGGGACTTAGTTTATTGGATTTAAGATTATAAAATTCAATTTCTCAATAACGACTTTATTGAACAGAATATGATTACAAACTAAGAGTTTTAGGACAAAAATTCCAACACGAACTGTGAAATAGTAACCACTAAATGTAAGTTTGTTCACTAGTTAGGTTTCTATTTCATTAAGATGACCTAGATAACTTAATCTTAATCCTCAGTGTATTATGAACTTTTGTTTGCAAGGAATCGTTTTTTGATTTGTGCGGGTGAGAGTGGCCAGATTGTCGACTCAAGAAACTTATCATTTTGGCGACAAGACCGAGTGTGAAGTCGGAAACATAATTACACAAGATGAAATTCATTCCTTTCCTACTTTAGGGTAAGTACATGAGGGTTCCCTTAAATTGTGTCTATAAGACTTGAACAAAGTTTTCTACCCTTTCTATGGCATGAGAGGGTTTTGGTTCATTGGTAGGACCATAAATAGGTTGTTCATTAGAGGCACACTGGTATTTAAGGATTAGAAGTAACCCAGGGGTAAAATGGTAATTTGACCCAGTTGGTGTTACAAACACTCTTGAAGAACTAACTTACTGTTATTGGTCTATATCTATGAACACATAATTATATCTACAGTGAAAAGAGTTCAACTTTGAGTCTTTAGTGGAGTGTACACACAGTTAACGAATATTGATTAATGTGGTTAATGAGTTTAGCTAATTAATCTCCGATCGTTGTAGGTTCTGATCTGTAGGTCCATTAGGTTCTCTTCCTAGCTTATAAAGGGTAATGAAATTTGTTTATATTGATTGTAATTTGAAATGTTCAAAATTACTTTAACAATTAGTTTAAAATATAGTGATACATTATAATATAAAGTTTATCAAAATTAGTTTATGAGAGATAAAATATTTAAATGAGTTCAAATATTAATTTAATATGAATTGGATCATATTAAAATTATTGGTTATGAGATAAATTTATATTTGAATATGATTCAAATTTAATTTAAGTTAAATATAAGATATTTAATTTAGCTATTAATTAACTAGAGAATTAATTAATAGTTTAGTTTTATTTAATTAAATTAAATTAATATAATCTATAAGGTATTGGAGAAATATTCATTGAATAAGATTTAAATAAAATATTAATTAAATATGATTTAATTAATTATTAAATAATTGATTAATAGTTAAATAATTAATAGATTTAAAATTTCTAGTAATTAAATATTTTAAATTAATAGAATCTCATGATTCTGTCTTACTCTCTTTCTTACTCGTAGAAGGAAAGAGAGTAATAAATATTTAGAAAAAAAACAGTTTCTTTAATAATTCAATCAAGAAAAAAAATCAATACTTTTTCCCTCTACAAAAAAAATGGTTTCTCCCAAAACGTTTTTCTCATCCCAATTGCTTCTCACAAACCAATCTTATCACCGAGGATAGGACTATCTCCGACGGGTGGTGTCCCAGTTTGGAAAATTACTTTATTGATTCAGAAACATAAGCAAGTAAGTTTTTCTTTCTCTAATTTATAATTAAAAAGCATCCTTAGGCTTTAAGTGTTAATAACAAAACTAGTTTCTTAATTATTTTGCCAATGTACTGGTATTTTGAGATTCAAAAATTAAATTGAGGAATTGTTCTGTAAAATCTTCCGCTATCATGGACTTTTAACCCTTCAGTCTTAACACATCATGTGTTTCAATTCATTCATCCTTATGTTATCTCATGTCAGACGAGCCTTCTTACGATACAAATATTCGTTGTAATCTCGAAATCAACAGAAAGTGGCATAATACCTTGTACACAAATTTTTCCCTTAGTTAGGATTAACCTTGTACTGAGACTCACCACAAGTTGGATAATGTTGCAAATTGCCAAATTCTTTCCAGTACATTACGCAGTCGTACTTACACGCATGAATAGCCTCGTATCCAAGGCGTAAGTTACGCAGTTTTTGTTGTTTAGCTTCATAAAATGAACTAGGGATAGTAATATCCCTTACAAACGCTCCTTTTAACAATTCTAATAACATGTGGAAGGACTTGCTACTCCAACCATTGAGAACCTTAGTATGCATCAACTTAACCAAAAAGTTTGAGGAGGAAAATTTTGAACAACCGGGGTGTAACTCATTACGTCTTTCATTCAAAAACTCCTAAAATATATTTGTTGCCTCTTGTTTTACACCAATATTAAACGACATTTCATTTACCAAATATTCCTCCATTTCTTCTTCATGTTCAATTAAAGTTCGTAAATCATTAAACATACCTGATATTTCATTTTTTTTCACGAAAAAGGGTTACGACTAGCTCCTTCATGAAAAAGGTTAATGCTAGTTTTTTTATCAAATCCTTATATACCTCTATGCAAGTTCACTCGCTCTCCATGATACACCAATTGCTAATAGATGTCACTAGGGGTGTAAGAATACGGGTTCAACCTGAATAACCCAGACTACCCAACCCATATTATAAGGGTTGAGTTGGGTTAAATTAAAATATGGGTTGGGTTGGATTAAAAAAATTAATTTTTTCAGGTTGGGTTGGGTCTCGGATTGGAGAGTTGAGAAATTCGGTTCAATCCAACGCAACCCGAATTAATATAATATATATAAAAAACAATAATAATAATATATTACTTGATAAAAAATATTTATTATTCTTTTAGTTTTAGGCTATTACGAATTTACGTGTCCCTCTCCCTCAAACCCTTACTTCCTTCCGTTGTTCTCTGCGTCTCCCTCTCCCTCGCGGCTCGCGCACTGCAACACCTTTTGCCTCTTCCTCTTCCTTGCACAACCTCCGACATCTCCTTCTTCATCTGATCTCTTCGTCTCACATCTGTCTTCTCCAACATCTCTTTCTTCTTCTGATCTCTCCATCTCAGATTTGTCTTCTCTGACATCTCATTCTTCGTCTGATCTTTCTGTCTCAGATCCATCTTCTCCTGCATCTTCTTCTTTGTCTGATCTCTCCATCTTAAATTCATCTTTTCCTCGCATCTCCTTCTCCGTTTCAAATCTGAGACACATCTATTCGTCCAAAATCGAGATGCATCTCAAATCTCAATCCCTTTAATCTCTCTTACTCTCAGTTTGTAAACCCAACAACCCAACCCATATTTTACGGGTTGGGTTGGAAGCTAAATTTGGGTTATTCGGGTTGTCAACCCAAATAACCCAAAAATATGGGTTGGGTTGAGAATGTCTCCCAACCCAATTCAACCCAACCTGATTTCACCCCTAGATGTCATTCCACACCCTCTAATGATTTCTAAATTGAGTTCATACATCTCTTGCATTAACACCTTATTCGTCTGTAATCATTGACGTGAAAATTTGCAATCTTTAAAAATTGGAAGACTCTCTCCCTATAATCAACTGAGAATTGACTCCTAATTTTCATCCAATCCTTGTTCCATCGTTAAAGACCTAAAACATAAATAGGTTTGATCAGTCTTATGTTCCTCCTCACAATTCCTCAAACTTACTCCATGAATAAGCCATACCTTATAAGTGCCCAATCTTTCAACTTTCACTAAAGCTATGTTTAAATTGCAGGATAGCCAAAACAAGCTAACCACATATTACGTCAATCTTTACAAGCTACCTAACACTTCCAACAAGCTTTACAAGCTACCTGACACTTCCATCTTTACAATCTAACTAACTCTTAATTCCAACAAACAAAACATAATATAAAATTTAAAACTAAAGGCTACCATAACTATTGGATAGCTATAATAAATCAATCAAAATTATTCAACTAACATTTCCAACAAACAATTTTTCCAATCTATTATAGGCCCTAATCCATGATAGCCCTACCCCTCGTCCCCCCTACAATTTCAACTATTCAACAATTTCAACTATTCCAAACATATCAACGATATCAAACCTAAACCTCTATTAATTTAAACCCTAAACATCTAACAATTTCAAAACATTTCAACATACATTTCAACAATTTGAACCCTCAACCTATAACATTTTCAATATACATTTTATACATACAATTCCAACCCTAAACCTCTAAGAATTTCAACATACATTTCAACAATTTCAATCCCAAACAAATAACAATTTCAATATACATTTTATACATACATTTATTTAACTTTAAAAAACACAAAAAACTTACCAGATTCTACAACAACATCGATTATAAGACGACGAGCAAGGGATAATGAGTGAGGAGCACCCAACGGCGATAACGAATGAACAACGGATGATGAAAAAATCTCTCCCTCTCGTTCTCTTTCTCTCCAAATTTCTTTCTCTCTTTTGAAATGTGTTTTGTGAATACAGATTTAGAAATTTATAGTGGATCTCCCGACATATAATGAAAAAATCAAGAGATCCCCTAGTCCCAATGCAATAAGTAAAACATCGAGATTAGTGCCCCTCATCTTGACATTTTACACATGGTGTTGGGAATAGTTGCCTCCACTCTTGATGTTATACATGCCATTTGAGAAAATTAAACCAATTATTTAATTCTTTCCTTTTTTCCAACATGGTCAACGTAAACATCGGGAATGGTAATTAAATTCTCATGTATATATGTGCTTGCCGAAAAAATGCTTTTGTAATTATGTTAAACATCTTGTTTTTTTTATTGATGGGTGTTTTCTTTGCAGAGTGGCTGTTTGTTTGGTAGTGTGATAACGTGTCATTGAATACAAATCATTGCATGTAAAATGCTCTTCAATATCCTCTTCATCATGCCAGTTGACATGAATATTGCATGAAAAATGCTCCCCATGTCCCCACCACCTACTTCTAAGTTTGCAAAGTGCAAGTTTTCCTATTGCTTGTCCAAGTGTAAGCGAAACAATAGGTTTACCTAGATAATCCAGGGTCGAAAATAGAGAATTGATATCAAAGCTTAGTTCTAGGGTCTAGTTATCAACTAGGCATTATGATAAATGAGTTTAAACAATACAAAAGAATCAAAACTACCTAAGTATCCTAGAGATGTTGTAAAGTTAGTTTAATGTGGGTTATGGAAATGAAGGAATGAACGAACTAACTTGCATTAAGGAAGGGGTTGAAGGAAGGTTTTATGGTACCAAGCGAATAAGCTATACGACCACCTCAATGCAATATGACTCGCTAAACTATGTCATGATTAAGATGTGCTCTTCTTGGATTCATTTAACACCACACTTGGTCTCTTTTTGAGATTCAAATGACTGAGACTAGTTTAGTGATATATATCTAGAAGTATCTATTTATACTATTCAGACTGCTTCGCATTTAGGGACAGTAACCTCTCAACGCCTATTGTTCACACATGTTCACCTTTTGGGATAGAGATAAGAGAAGTCATCTTGCAAGGTTGATAAAACTCTTTCTTACTTGTATTAGCCATGTCCTTGCTACTTACTCACTCGAGCAGTTAGCGACATACACTGGCCAAGTGATGAATGTAGCTCGGCTAATTTAACAATTAATATAAATAAAGACTACTTATAAAAAATGCATCATAAACCTAATCTACAAATAACATAGATACAGATGAACAATGTCGAGATGGATAGATTGAAAAGTGTATAAATATACATTGTATTAAATAATAAAGGCTTTTGGCCACTGTACAATATAAACAAATACAATGGAAAGAAATAATAAAATAAAAAGATAAGAAAAGGAATACAAGTTAAGGGGAGATGGGAGCATTTCTTCACTAACGGATAAGAAAAGAATGAACTTTACAATCGATGGTAAAACTAACCTATGCCATCGACTCTCTAGGAATGACCTATCAATGTAGACATCTGACCTTGTGGCCTATACAAGTCTTACTCTTTTCTTGATGGAGATAGAACTTCTTTTATAGGAAATTTTTGGCAAGAAATCTATCATTCGGACCATGTCAACTCTGAAAGTTGTCCCTCCTGGCAAGTCACATCGCTCTAACTACCACTTTTGTCTTTTAGCAAACCTCTTCCCAAGTAATGATTTGGTCTTCTTGCCTTATCTCTTTATGAGTTCCTCTGTGATTTGCCAGCTTGTTCTTTTATTAATAATTCTATGTTTAGACACTAAAATTGGAGTAAAAGCAAACATGAAGTTCATGTAAAATGCATTTCTAGATAATTATGTATTTACAACATAAGTTACACGCTTTGACATATTTATCATGCATTTTGATCCCATTATTCTACCTAAAATGCCATAATGACTTGTAATTGATAGTGTTAAAAACCTTTTAGGCATACAATAAGTTAAAACATTTTCAGTAAATAGGCTTCAATGCCTCATTCATAAAACATAGAACACACATTAGTTCACCAAGAACATAAATCATTCTCACATATAGACTACTATGATGACTGCATCATCAGCAGCATCTCCTGAGAATTTCTTGATTCATTTCTTATTGCTCAGGTTGCTTGCTGGTTGGTTCATATTCAGACTTAATAGTTTTGTGTGTGCGTATAGCACGATTGTAATATGTCACATAGTCAGTCATTGCGCATAATGTGCTTACCGTAACTCTCTGTATAGCATGCTTCAATTCTAGGCGATAAATTGTAGGTCATGATCATAGCATGTAAGGTGCTCACTATATGCCTTTTCATTGCGTGATAAATAAGTCCTTGTTGAGTACAAGTTTTCCTACTGCTTGTCCAAATGCAAGTGAAACAGTAGGTTTACTTAGGTGATTCAGGGTTGAACACAGGGAATTATTTATAGACTTTAGTTCTAGGGTCCACTTATCGTTTAGGCATTATGACAATTAAGTTGAAAAAGTATAACGCTAACTATAACTACTTACCTACAGCTAGAGACTCATGCATAGAGAATAAATTATGGTAAGGTGGAGGATTGTGTGAACTAACTTGTATGCGAGAAAAGGGTGATGGAAGGTCTACACATTATTAAATGATTAAAGGACATGAGAGCTTTGATACAATGTAACTTACATAATTAGCAAATGATTAAGGCAACCTTCTCTCGAAGTGTTTAGACACCACACTTGCTCACCTTTCGGGATGCAGATGACTGAGCTTGATTAGGCAAGCTATATCTAGAAGACTTGGCTTACAATACTTATAGGACTTCTTGTTTAAGGACAACAACCTTTCAACGCCTAATGTCCACACTTTTTTGCCTTTTGGGATACAAATGTTAGAAGTTATCTCACTAAGGTGGACTCTATTACCAAACTCTCCTTGTATGCATTAGTTTTATCCTTACTACTTGCCCTCTCAGGTAGTTGGCAATTGACACTGGCCAAGTGATGAATATAGCTCCACTAATGCGAGAAGGCTTATAAGCTAGACTCCTTATCAAAGATCTATCATAACTGTAAGCACTAATAACATATTGACAGATGAAAAGTTAAGAAATGATGGATTGAAAAGGTGTAAACATTTAATAGATGCATAAAGAATATAAGTCTTTGACCATTGTACAGTATGAACAACATATATTACAATGAAGTGCAAGAATGTAGAGAAAGAAGAATGGAAATATACTACAACTTAGGAGAAAAATGGGGGAATGATTCTTCTTTTGCTTGAACACTGTGTTTATGGTAAATTTTGACCTCCTTTGGCCTCTTCGAGCCTTTTTGGTCTATTCGAGCCTTTTTCTCTTGGTGAAGACGAAGTGCTTGTATAGACTGCTTTTTGGAGGAAAACTTCTATTCCTATGAGTGTGTCAGTACTGATATCTAGCTCTTTGAAGTTATATCACTCTGACTACCATTCTTGTCTTCTAGTGAGCTTTTCTCGTGTGATGCCGTAAATTCTTATTTGGGATTGTTAATCGCCAAGCTAGTTTCCATCACATAGCCTCTGAGCTTTCCTCGTGTGATGTTGTGGATCCTTTTTCTCTGTGACTTGCTCCTTTCTTCTTTTACACTTATCCTGCGTTTAAACATGGTAATTGTATAAAATAGGTATGACACTTATGTAAGTTGTATTTCTAAATATTTATGAATTTACAACATGAATCACGTATTTTGATTATCTTCTTATGCGTTTTAACCTCATTATTCTAATAAAAAAGGCTATAATAACGATCATTTTTGCACGTTATCACTAACACAATCGCATTGGTCGGTCTCTTACCACCATGCAACCCTTTTCTACATGGCTCCCTTTACTTCTTATGTGCACATAATAGTTAGCTCAATGATAAGATAAAACTAATGGTTTACTTGCAAACATAACACATTTAACAAACATCAACCTTACTTTCAAAGCATAACATAAAACTTTCTCAAGAAATCATCCTTCCAGAAACATAAACATACAAACAACATTACGAAATCAACATGAAACTTTGAAGAAAGCTTTTAAAGTCTTTAAACATTTTGGAAAGTCACTAACAACACTAAGTCTTTCCTCCAAAATGCCTAGCTTCAAGTCTCTTCTTCTTGCCTAACACTTCATATTTTCAGCATAGTAACTCTTAAGAATCTCATCTTAATTTCCCCTTTCTACTAACCTTCTCCTCCTATATATACTAATCCAAAAATTATATTAGTCATCTTTAAGCGATTATTAACTCGCCAGCTCCTGCTTAAACTGCTACACGTGTAAGTTTAATAACTTTTCAAACTATGCTTATCTTAAATTCTTGCACGAAGTCCATTAAGTACAATTAGGAAATTTCTTGGAATTTTCTTAACTCTTCAACACTTAGTCTCATCTTGTGTTCGTTTTCCAAAATGCTTGTTGTGTCTTTCTCGCATACTCCTTCCTCGAGTCATGATCTTCAATTCAACGCCAAGCATCAAAATGCATTCTTCATAATACTCTTCCTAAAACACCTAATTCTTAAATTCTTCTAGCCAACATGTTATTCCCATTTGACCCTTCTATTTAAAACACGTGTCTCACAAAAAGACCAATTGATTGAGGATCAACTTGAATGCAAATACCCTTTTGTTTCAATAATTCGAATTAAAGTGAATCACTAAATTCCCTATTCCTTTCAATTAACAGAAACACTTGTTTTTATTTCTTGAATTTCTTGCTTCATATTTGCAATTCAATTGCTGATTCCATCAAGATTTAAATTCTTTCCAATTCTTTTCACGTTATTTTTCCTTGTAACAATTAAACTCCCGCTCCTACTACTATTTTATTTTAGATTATTGAAATCACTAACTTTTTTTATCTTTATTAAAGTGCTTAAACAAAATTTCCCTTAGGACACTACCCAATATCTAGTATACTACTCATAACTTTTTAAAGGTAGTTGGGTAAATTTTATTGAAGAGCTTTTAGGTAGAAATTCCTTGTACCCAATTCTTTTGAATAATTCTTTTGCCTATTGCATAGATCTTTGTTGTAATTGAATTGATGTTTTGTTTGCAATAGTTATTATTTATCGTATATTTCTTATTATTTAAATGACCTACGTAAAAAGCATCTTTCAACAATGTTCAGAAGTCAGGAAATTAATGGCGAATAAAGCCATGTACAATCCCAACACAAAAACGCCTCTAAACATAATGACATCTCCTTCATTTCCGAGTGTGTGATCAACCCTACAAAAATCCAACTTCATTTCTAACCTTTCTTCTATATGCTTTAGATGAGAGCTTAAAGTGAGAGTTGTAAGAAATCTCAAGTCCCATTTTCCCTCTGTTTGTATTAGGCATAAATGAAGCTAAAGAACACAAGAGGCCTTAAGCAATTTTCCTTTCCTTTCCATTTGTAACTTTTGTTTCAATTTGATTGATAGTTTAAACTTCTTGATCGAGAGGCCTAAAGCTCTTATTATGACTACTATATTATTTTAGTTTCACTCTCCCATAACTTTACTTATCGCATGTATGAGTTTTCTATGTTATGAATGACACAAATAAGTGGTTAGTTTCTAGGAAAATCTAGAGTTTGTATTACTTATTTGGTTGAGTTAGAGCTTCATTCAATGCCTAATTATATTCGAAAGAATGAATTACATATTTGGAGTTAACTACTTGAGAGAACATGGAACTAAGACCTCACTAAACAAGTGTTGAAAAGATTTTAGCGGTATTATCACTTCTTTGGATCCCTTCTTAACCTACATATCCTAAATGCTAGTGTATATGGCATCAATGCACTGAGAGGCTACTTGCCTTAATATATGATGGATCATAAATAATGCTACCTAAAGGGTTTAGATATAAATCCCATCACAAATTTAGTATTTGCATATTGAAAGGCGATCAATTATGGCAAACGCTTCGAGAGGATCCTCGCCTTAATGTGGAATTAGTTATGAAATTTATATTGCTTGAAATTACACATTCCTTGTACCATGTTTTAATGTAAAGAACTTTCCTTCATTATTCTTGCATCAAACTAAGTTGAACATTATACATAATTCCCAACTCCATTCCCCTTTTCATTACACACCTTTAGTGTTTACAATAATACAATCAAATGGACAATATTGTGAATATAATTGACAATATAGATACCATATAAGACCTGTATAAGCGTTATGTTCTTAGAATATTCAAATCATTCTATGTTCAATCTTGACTGACCCAGAAAAACTCTCGTTTTGCTTACACTTAGACAAAGGAGAGGAAAACTTGTATAAAATTGACGTATTCATAGAATTGTGCAATGACAAACATTGATTCTGCCCCTTTTATTACATGATCTTAACCTTGTCGCTTAGCTTCGCCGTAAAGTTAGAACTACTAGAACTACATTGTCATAGTGATGATAGGATTAAAACGCATACACATTAGAAAACAAGAAAGCACTCAACGGTCTGAAGTTGAATGGCACGAGACGTTTTGTAAGCATCGCAGCACAGTTGTAATTTATTTATACTTTAGTTTGCCACCTAGGTCAAACTCTCTATTGCAATCTAAAATTGTGGTGTGATGTTGTTCTATGCGATGAGATGTATGTGTTGATCAAATGGTTAGAGATACAAGTTTTCCTATTCTAATCTAAGTATAAACTAGTGTAGGTAACTGCTGAGTCCAGGGTCGAACACAAAAAAAGTTGTTTAAGTTGTGAATCTAAATCTTATTCTCTCATGAAATGAATGGTTAAATGTGTGAAATTGGTTACATGTTATACTAAAACTACTCTGCTCAGGTGCTATGTGATGTATGGATTGAAATTGGTGCAGTTGTTAATTACAAGTATGCGATGACGTGGGGTTAAGAAATTTCCTCAATTCCTTTAATAAACAAAGACAACCCATACATTCATTCAATAAGGCAAGAATCCTCTTGGCATCCATAAGACACAAATACTCTATTTCTATTTGTAAATAATGTAACGAGATTAGATAGGTTTTTGTGCCTATTTTTAAGTTATCACCTATCTTCTTTTGATGTGGTCTTAGTCACTTACTCTTTCGAGCAGTTAACTATCGTTACTTGAAGTATTCTTTTGATGTATTCAACCATTAGATTTTAATACTGATCAAACAAACATAAATGTATCTTTACTCATTCTACTGGAATGTGTTTAACTCCCTAATCCATTGAGAAATTTAGCTACTCATGTAAACAATATGGAAACTAAAAATAAAATTGTCATAATGATAAAATTACACTGTAAAGTTTTCTATTACAATCACTACATGTGACAGATGTAAATATAAAAGAACAAATGAATGATAAACTATAGATCACAACTTGTTCCTCTTTGATGTTGATCACACTCTATAAAAGTGGTAACTTGTAGAAATATACGTTATTGTAAAAAGTGGTAACTTGTAGAAATATACGTTATTGTAGCCTTTTTGTAAAATAATGAAGCATTGTGGCATAAGATTAGAAGAAAATGAGGGGGAAAGTAGAAGAATTGATTGATTGGTTATTGCAGACTGCAAAAGAACTTTATCAATGTTTTTTCACTTTTTACTTGTCTTATCGCAGGATATTAGGCAAAAAAGTACAGTTTGGCGATAGAATGTCAGGCGAGGAGACATGTGCAACCAACAAGGCGACAATCACAACAAGTTAGGTGTTCTGAAGCACTAGTAAACAAAATTGGTTGGCGCGAATGTCAAAAAAAGGACAAAAGAATGTTTGCGCAACGCCGATATAGCTTTATCAGAAGAATTAATTAGGCATGGATGTCCTATTACATCACTCCTTTCCTATAAATAGAGGTGTGTACTTCAGAAACAATGGTGCAGAAAAAAAGGATCCCAGAGAGCAAGCTCGTTCTTTCTTTCATCTTTTTTGTCTTAAAGTTCTAGGTGAGAGCTTAGAAAAAGAGAGAGAGAGAGATTTTCCCTACCATTTCTCCTCATCACATCAGGGAAAAATCAGATCCAAAGACTATGAAAAATCATATTCTGAGGCTAAGTTCATTTTTTTATATCCCATTTTATATTTCTTATGTATTAAGTTGTAATTGTAACTTTATGGCCAAAAGACCTAAAGTTTTATTTAAAATATTAATGCATTCACTAGAAGAAATTTTGGTTTTATTGTTAAGTGGGAAAAAATAAAAAATGAGCATTAATATCATTTTTCAAAAGACAAATGATTAATGTCAGATTTAAAATGACATTAAAGAGTAAGCTTCAATATCGGTGTAAAACCGACATTAATCATCCTTCCCGTTTTTTTAAAATTTTTTTAGTTTGTAAAAAGTGAATTTCTCTCTCATACTTTACTTTTTTCTCTCATTAATCACTATTTTCTTCTCCAAGTAGTGTCTCCTTCTCTTCTCAATCTCGTATCACTCTTAGACCCTAGATCCATTCACCCAAAAAGTTGGAGCAAGAAATCTCTCAAGCGAGTCATCGTCGTGCTTACCACCATTGCCACCATCGTGCCCAGTCGTGATTCACGCATTGGGTTGGTGTTCTAAACGTGTGTTCTAAACATCATGCTTCGCCAACACCATTATATACTTTGGGCTTTATCTCATGCTTGCTTTGAGTTTTCAATTTCTAAACCCTTTCACAACCATCGTTGGAATAAATAGCACATAGTCAAGGCTTTTGAATTCATGCCAAGATGAAGGTACGAATAATTATTTATTTTTTCCCCTATAATCTCCTTTCTCTAAATTTCTATCAAGTATTTGGTACATACTTTCAGATCGATGACGTTTTCACTCCTCCATTTTTCAAAAAACAAAAAAAATCAGATTTCAAAGGTTTCATATAAGTTTTATATAATTACTTTAATAGTCTTTCTCAGTCGCAGATTCACAAAATTTGCGACAAGCTTAACAAGTGATTTCAATATTAATTGGGGAGGAATAACTTTAAATGTGTTCCAAATTTTTACTTGATGGCTTTGATATATCAAATACTTTAACAGAGTTCAAGGAGGATATTGTGTATCATGATGCCTATTGCATTTACAGATTTTCAGAGAATGTTTCTATGGGGTCTTTCAAAAGGAGATTCATCAAGTTATTGTGAAGAATTCAGTTGTTCAAACCTGGAAAATACATTATTGTTGGTGCATCTTGTGGAAAAGGTGAACATTGATTCTTCCTAGTTCTAAAGCACTTGCATATCATATACTAACCTTGTTTTCTTATGATTGTTCTCATTGTGGAGATTTTCTTCAAAGAAGATTCTTTTTAGTGCTAAGTATCTAGAAACATCCTTGAGAAGTTGAATCCCTTGTTTTGTTTCTTCTGGCATTAACATCCTTGACAAGTTAAATTCTAAAGAATGACGAGAGATGGTTTTTCGATTTTCAAAGTCACTTGAAAAATTATTGTAGGCCTTCAGAGCTAATTTTAAATAGTATGAAAATTAGGCTTAAAATTGTAAAATTAAACATTAAATTGATTTCAAGTGATACCTTTGTGATTTAGAATGATTTTTGAACAATTTTAAAATTGTTTTTGAACATGTACTTAATTTTATGTTAATGATGTATGTTCCAAGGTACAAGGTGGTTAATGCTAGAGCAGAGAGAAACCACATTGTTGTGATCACTGAGATGGAAATGTAGCTTTGTAGATTAGACCATTGGAAATTTTACACTAAACATTGAATTAGGTTTAACTCTCAATGTTCCAAAATTTCATTCTATGTTTTGGTTACCCAATTTTTTGTTGAAAAAATACCATTTTTATTTGCTGGGTTGTGTTTGTAGGTTTGTGGGTGTCATCAATCTTGAATCTTTCCCTTATGTAGCTAGCAAGGGAACTGGAGAGGAGGAGAAATGTCTTGAATATTAAGTAGGCGATGCTAAGGTAGCTGTTGGAAGTGCTGAAATAGAATTAAAACAATTAGAAATAGAAATAAGTCACTAGAAAAAGGAACTTGAGGAGAAAACTGAACAATTACTCTTGAAGCATGAAGAAGATATTTTGGTAAAGAATGAGTTAAGTGCTAAAAAAAAGATGTAGAACATGTCAAGTTTGCATTGGAGTCTCTCAAGTAATTTTTTTTTTCTATCCTTGCCATGTTAGGATGGAAAGGAGAATGTGAAGCTTAAACTTTATTTAGTTGGGTATGATGAAGAATTGGAGGTATCTTTGTAATTTACCTTTCTATTGTATGTGATTTCATCGTGCTCACCATGGTTTAGGCTTTAATTATTGACATATATTGGTTTTTCATTGCTTGTGAGATGTTATATTTAAGAAAAGATTACTTAATAGGTTTGGAAAATATAGGGAACTTCTATTATCCATGTTTCTATGCTACTTAAACAAATTGTGCGTGATGGAACCTTGTGTCCATTTCTTATATTTATGAATAGTGGTTGGGTCCTCTTTGTTATTGTGAAGATTAAAGTTTCACTTAAAAATGGAGACAAATAGATCTTGCTACATCTATTGCACCAGTGCATTAAGCCAATGTGCGCTCTTAAGTGGTTGAAGACTCACTTTGCTCAAAGCTTTGATGTTCAGTTTTGCAATTCATTAGGAAGTAACTAATTATTGAAAACTACACATCTTAAGTTGTTAGGTTTGTTGACATCTCACACTACATTTTACATTTAATTTCTCAATGCTTTTGATACCGATATTTGTGTCATTACGACCAATAGCCAATCAAAGTGCTTCTCTTTCATCTCTATTAAAAATTCCAAAGAACATTGAAAATAAGCTCTAAATTCTTACTATCTATGCACTTTTTTGGTTATGTTTTTACCCGTTTGGACTTATTGAAAGGGGTATCTTTAAAAATAGCAAAATAAATTAAAATATTTAAAAGTTATAGCAAAATTTTGGATTCTATCATTGATAGTCTTCTATCACTATAGCATCAATAACTATCAGTGATAGAATTCGCTATTGGTTGTAAATATTTTGTAAAATCTATTATTTTTAAAAATTTCCCTATTTGAAATGGCCTTTTCAGTTTCTGGCATCATCCTTGGTTGAGTTGTGGAGTTATTTCTATGACTTTTCTTTTCTATTTCGTCTTTTACTATTTCTCTGAAGATTGAGTTTTGATTCTTTGACTAAAGCTTTAATGAATTGATAATAGATGGATGGATTGTTTTATATCTCATCCTTTCTTCTGTGATTCCATCCATTTTCTAAATGTAAATAATCTTTGGTCTTAGGCCTCCAGATTCTTTCAACATTTTTACTATTTTTACTATTGAAATTCCTATGGGAGACCTTTTTTATGCTCTAATATATCATCTACATAACCTCAAATCATGTCTATGGAAGATTAGGATCTTTCTTTGGTTTTAATCTTTATGCAAGTCCTGTGGCTCAAAACGGTCTTACTACAGCTCACACAATAAAAATGGTCAAAATAATCTAGATAATAGTTTAAACCCTTCTCCTATTGATTTTTGAAATTATAACCTACATAGAACATTTAAACTCATTTTTTCTTTATGGTATTTCTAGGATAAAACATGAAATAGGCGAGAATGTACTTCAAATTTTAGGCCATTCTATTGGCTATATCATATCAGAAATTCTGGTAATCTAGATAGACATGGTGAAACACACTTTGTAGAAATTCTGGTTATTCATGCATATGTATGTATTATATATATTTGCACGATATATATATAGTTATGCACGTATGAGGTTATTTTCCTTTCAAAAAAATTGATTAGAGCTTTCATCCTTTCTATTGCTTGAAACACTTATCGTTACGGATTTTTAGATTAAAAAGTTTGAGGTAACATTAACTTTGATTATTATATTCAACTTTAACTTTAGATTAAAGGGTATAGCTAGTTGTGTTTTTTCAACCTTTTGTTCAAAAGTTCGTGAAGGAATTTGAATGATTTCTGTCTCGTTCTTTTATAGATCTGCAAGAATAAAGATGAAGTTGAAGTCTGGTTTCTTGGCCTTAAGAATTTAATTTCCCAAGACCACATCATGGATGTTCTAGGAGTGACTTTTCAGATATGACTTTTTTTATTGCATTCTACAACATTCATTTTTATCAAAATATGACCAACACATTTTCTATAAATAGAAAAAAAAATTGTCAATAACTCAATATCCAAAAAGGAAAAAAGAAAAAAAAACTGTAAGCTCATGTTTGTGGTTAATAAGCTTTTTTGCACCAGGCTTATTTTTTCTTCCTTTTGGAGGTTTCTCTTCTTGGTTTTAATGTGTGCCATTCTTTAACCATTTTGTATTATTTTTATCCATAAATGTAGTTCTCTTAGCTCAAAGATGGGGGACAAAGATGAAGTCTTGGAAGTTGTATTGTGAAAGAAGCTCTTGATTTGGTATCGTTAATTAGTTGCCATATGGGTATTTTTTTCCTTCTAAATTTGTCCTGATTTTAATTGAGCTTCTTGAATTTTCAGGAGAATGTTTCCCTTGAAGGTATACCGTTGCCCTCGTTACTTTTATTAAAATGTAGCATTTCTTGTAGATTTGCTTCACTTTAATTTTTCTTAAGTGTAAAAACGTATCTGTTCTTATATTTCACTCTTTACAATTGTGGTTGAGAGAGTGTAATATATTCAGTCGCTGGGACCATATTGTGATTGTGCATATTCCTTTGATGAAAAACCTATCTTTCCATTCTGATTTAAACTATTGTGCACTAATGTTTCTTGTTGCTTAAATTTGATTTGTTTATGGTGGATGTCATCTTATCTTAATGACTTTCACAGGAAACAATCACAAAACGAATGACTACAATAGAAGAAAATGTTTGGGATTAAAATTGGTGAAGTCCTCATCTTTGTGACAAGACCTTGAAGTTGGTCATTTGTGGAGCTTATTGCTCTCTCAATGTTTTTTTTTTTCTTGCAAAGGATGATCAATGTAATAGTTAAAACTTCTCACTTTCTTTGTGTTTGGAGCAAGTTATATATGTGTACACAGTATTAAGATTTTATTTTGTATATATTCAAGTAAAAGAGAAAATATTTTAGTTTCTAAAACAACATTGTTGACATAACCTCAGTTTTTAACTATTTTACATCATAAAAAATAGACAATAATACAATAATTTAATAAAAATAATTTTAAAAAAATGGACTCAAAAACAAAGCTTTGATGTCGTTTCGGAAACCACATTAAATGTAACGCCCCGAGTCTAAGGTATGTGATTGAATTAAATTACCTGAGTATTAGAACCTTTGAAATTTTGAGAATTTTTATTATACTTGGGTGGAAGAGAAAATTTGCTAATGGAAAAGAAAAGAAGGGAATGAGGAAAAAAAATAGTATTTAAAAGTTAATAATAAAATAATAATATATTATTTTTATTATTAATTATTATTTAAAAAAAAGAAAAAAATAATTTTCCTTCTCCTTCTTCTTCTCCCGCGCGCCCCCTCCCCACACATCTTCTTCTTCTTTCTCCCCTAACAACAGCCGTCGGCAGCCTCCCCACCTCCATCTTCTCTTTCGTTCGTCGTATCGCCCCCATTGTTGGTCGACGACAAAAACTGGAACCATCCCAGCAAGACCCAATGCCGTCCTGCCATTTGCGTCGTCCCTATCTCCATTCGCGAAGCACCACTGCCGACTACCCAGATTCCACCGCCGCCACCATCTCCCTCCCTTCCTCTCCGTTCCGTTCGCCGACGAAGCGCACCTCTATTTATGAAGTAACCCGATGCGTGTGTCTCCACTCTGCCGAATTCGCGCCGGTCTGAAGCCCAGCCCTTCAGTCTCGTCCGGTCTTGTCTGCCGCGTGCTGTCCTCGTCAAAGTCAAAACGTTTTGTTTTCACTCATCGACGAAGCTGCAGCCTCTATCTCCGCCCAGATCTCTCGGTTTTCGTTCACATTAATCTTTGGTGAAGCTTTTGGCTGAGAGTGAGGTAGCCCGTGTTGCTTGCCATCGTTTGAGTTGCCCGATCTCGTCGTTAGATTTGGTAGTTACTGCACTTCCCTTACTGTATTTGGTTGAAGTTATAGAGGAAAATTGGTTGATTGATTTGTTGACTGTTGTTCAACCTAGGTTGAGGGTAGCGCTTGACTGTCTTGGATCTACAACGACTTTTTTTTTAGTTTGGGACTCTATACGTTAGCATTGAGTAAGGCATGGTTGTCATGGTTTTGTGATTTGAATGAAGAAGTGAACTTGGGGAAAATATTGAGTTTTATCATTTTGTTTAGGTTTGTTTTCGTGGACGCTAGTGCGATTAAAGTGCTTAGAGTAAAGTGAGGTAAGGGGCTTTCTTCTGGACTCAATTGTAGTCTCGAATGTGATGAATTGAAATGATTTAACTGAAATGAGAAAGGATGATGGTTGTGAATGG
>JBBPDI010065862.1:0-36057 GCA_037974545.1 Cucumis variabilis
ACATAATCTTCTCTATTGCTTGTTCCTTTTCTCTATACTTTTAGGGATAAGAAAATAAAGATCAAGATAAAAAAAAAACTTATGCCTTTTTTTCTCTATCTATCTTTTAGGTAGAAGAAAAGGACTATGTTTTTTTCTCTAAAAAAAAATAATAACAACAATAAAAGTAAAAGGGAGCAAAAATAAAAGTTTTACATTTCTTTTTCTTTCTTTCATCTTAAAAAAATAAAAAAAAAAAAATTCAAATCCCAAAGAAAATTACTCGAGGTGCGGATCCGTGGGAGAATAGATCCATACCATGCAACCCCTACCGAAGTCTATTTCAACATGATATTTAATTTTCTAAATAAAAGAAAAAACAAAAAAAAAAAAATGTAAAGATAATAATATAATAAAAAAAACCTACCTTTTTGTAAAAGATATTTCTTTCAATTTGGAGAGACTTTCTAAAAAATGCTCTAACTATTTTTCTCTTAAAACAAACTTTTGTGAGAAATTTTTCTCCTCCTTTTTTCCAAATGACAATGGTCTCTATTTATAGAGCCGGGATGTACCACAATTTAGGAAAAAATAATAAGAATAAAATCAAATATTGATATTATATTAATAAGTAGATTTTTTTTTCTAAAATAAAAGATATGAAATATTATGAAATTTTGTCAAAAATAAAAATGATTTATTTTTTCCTAAAATAAATAGAAAATGATTTTATTTAAAATAAATTAATTTTCCTTTTCCAAAAATGAGTTAAAAAGATTTTCTTAATTCCTTTTTTTTTAAATGAGTTAAAATAATGATTTTATTAATTTATTTCTTTTTTAAAAAATAAGTTAAAAGGAAGATTTTATTAATTAATTTTTTTTAAAAAATGAATAGAAAAATAATAAAAATATGTAGGATAAAATTAGGTGGCTACACTAGGCAATATCTCTTTCACAAGCTTCATTAAACTCCACATAATACGTTTCTAATTCATCTTGCATTCTGACATTTTGATCTTTCCTCACCTACTCTAAACTGGAAAATATTTCTAAATTCTAAACGTGGCAAGCTTAAGTCTCAAAATTCTCTTGTTCATTTCCAGAAAATATTATTTCCAATTTTTACGAAACGACCTTGTTTAAAAAATTCTTGGTTGTTTTCTTTTTCTCACAACAATCTCTTATTATTAATTATTTGCATCAGTCGTTGAGTGAAAAATCATAGGTACTCTATTAGTCCATTTATCTTCTCTGAACCATAACTCTTATCACCGCTTATTTACTTACTCTTTGATTTAGTTGAAGCTTTGCTTCTTATTTTTGGTGAGAGGTGACAATATTGGAGTTCTTATTTCAATTGAATTTTGAATGAAAGAATAAGTTTCAATCACTTTAGTTGAATTGAATTGAGAATGAAAGATTTAGTTGAAGCTTTGCTTCTTATTTTGTAGAAGAAACGTATGTTTCAATCGCTTAGAAATGAAAAGTTCTTTAATTTTTCGAACACTTTAACTCACCTCACACACTCCCAAATTTAGAACACACAAGGTCCTCATTACAAAAAAGTGAATGATAAGATGAACTTAGAAAAATTTACAAAAGAGAATTGAGGTAAAGCTTGCTCACCTAAATACTACCATAAATATTTACTAAGTCCATTTCACTAAGGTAAGTTTTCATCACAGAGACAAGTTAGTTTAGAGTTATCATAATTCTCATCATAGAAGCTATCCTTCGAAGCAATGCAAAAATGAAAGCAAGTGACAAGAAAAACTTAATGCACAACATAGATGAAATATGAACTTGTACGAATTTGATTAAGTAAATGTACATACATATACAAAAGAACAAAACTAATTACAAGGAAAAATACACAAGTACATAAAAGAAACACCCCCAAATTTTGTCTTCCTGGCGAGGATCAAAGGCACCAGAGGCTTGATAATTGGTGAGAAGGGTGTTACCAGTTCTAATGGAATGACAGGCTGAGGCATGCGCTGAACAAATACCATGTGAGTGTATTCTGTTGAAGCTTGAAATTTTAGGTCGTGTCTTTTCCTTATCTACTGCCTAAACTTAGATTGCGGTATGACCAGGTTAGTAAGATTGGATACTGATTGAGCTACTTGTTCCCTTATTTATGCGTTCTGCTTTTGGAGGCTTAATAGAAAATGTGCTGTCTCAAGATGCTCCTCACTGAGATATGACTACCCAACTAATACTCGTTTGAAGTAGTTTTCCATGGGCTGCGTGAAAGTGGTTCTAATGAAATTGTGAAGGTCCTCCCATACACTTTCTACGAAGGACTCATTCCCAGCAGGGTCTTTTAGCGCGGATAAGCTTGTCTCACCAGCTACACCAAGGATAAATTGTTTTCTTTAGGTGAGTGGGTCATCAACCACAATTCGTGTCTCCAATGCAAGCGATTGATTAACAATTGTCGTGTCCTTCTTTGTTACATCTCTTTATGATAGAACAAGAACTGTGACGTTGGAGGGATTGTCCTTAACAAGTATCTTTTTGGACACTATTTTTCTATGACGGGGAGAAGGATCCATTGTCACACCCCATCCAAGCATCTGCTTGCTTGACCTAAGACGTGGAGTGAAGCCAACCAATATCGTCCACTTCAAGAACAACACCAGTTGACCCTTAACTTAACCTTAACCTTACCTCATAAAATAATGAACAATGAAGCTATAACATGTAACTTAAAAACATTTATGAAAGAAACTCTTCTTAATCAAAACAACCTTTAGATAAGTTTATAAAGACAATACAAAGCCTTATTTACATAACAAAATGCAACACTAGATTCCATGAGAGGTTGTTCATGCGAGGAAGCCTATGAGAGGAAGGAAAAGAGCTTAGCAAGCTTGCGGCCAAAGGACTTTGTATTGAGAAGTTTTCATGTAAGAAAAAGATTGGCTGGGCATTTAGAGTTTAGCATAAGGCTTGTTGGACAAGGTAGCAAGGCTAGGCAAGGAAGGATGTTGGGTGGCCAAGCTATGCGAGGAAGCCATGGAGGTTAGCTATGCGATTAAGACATGCATGTGGCATGCTCTAAGCAATTGATCAAAAGTAAGTTCATGTGTCTTAACCATGTCACCATGAATTTTTTGGTCAAGGAGGATGTGGAGGAGATGGTGAGGTGTAAAAACATGCTTAAGAGGTAAGTCTAATCAAAGATTAAGTGTCACCTTAATCGCATGCAAGAGACTCTATTAATAGGCTAACTTCAATATTGAATTTCTCACAACTTACTCATGAAAAGTCACTCATTTTGGGCTTAGAAGTTTAAAAATTGAGTTTAGTTTATGAGAAAGGGTGTCGTGTGTTTTGGATTCAAGAAGGTTTGTGTTTTGATTAAGAGAAGGCGAAAAGTTCATTTCTGGGGTGAATCTGAGCAAGGTGCACTTCTAAAGGGCTACAAGAATGATTACTTAAGATTTTTATTTGAAAATTTGAGGTAAGAAATTTAAGTCAATTGAAAGAAACTTTGTAGAAGGAAGTTTTGTAAAAAGAGCTATAGAATTTAAGTTATGATTTTTTAAAGATGGGTCATGATTCTAGACGTTAAATAGTGTCTGGGTAGTGGTCGTGAGTCATGCATGTGTGGGCAAGATGAGCGTGCATTTTGGATTTAGAGGTTATTTTGAGTCAAGTTGCATTCACATAGCAAGACTATGACATAACCAAGCAGAAAGGCATGTGCTCAGGCTGTGCGCATGACCCTACCTTAAGAGGTTTGTGTAGCACATGGTGTGAGAGGAGCACAAATTTACGGCGACCCCATTGCAAGGTTAGCACCCGATGTAGGTCCCAAATCAGTGAGGTTAGCATGCAACAGGCTCCGGTTCATGGGTGAGCAGCCAACCCCATTCACCATACCAATAGGCATCGTTTGACTGTTTTTAAGCTGTTTTGGGTTGTTTTGATATTTTTGAAAATTTTCAAGTAACTTTTGGATAATTTTATGTTTGATGAATTGATTAAAGATAAAATATGAACTTTTCAGGACAGGAAGGATTAAGAGGAATTCTTGAGACCAAGGCTATATTCAAGTGATTTTAAGTAACACATTGATTTATAAATGATATTGTTAAATATGTTTTCAAGCTTTACAAGCAAGAACTTGTAAGATTATTTGCTAAGCATGATCTAAAGTTCTAATACAAGCTATGCTATTGATAAATATTTTCTGAAATGATATTTTTAAGCCACGTTATGATTTCATAATTTAAGAAAATGTTTATGAAAACCTGTTTTATAAAACCATTGCTCATTATGTCTTTTGACTCTTTCCAGGTACAAATTTTGTGTTTTCATATGCTGAACTTACTGTTGTCAGGTCAACTTAGTTTTCATTATGTAAGGACATTGTTTTGTTTTAAGATAGTAATGTGGTTGTTCAAATATTTATATCTTCATGTTATGTTCATTTTCCATGGTACATTTTATAAAAGTTTTCAAATGGGTCACACTAAAGTTTAAAGTATTTCAAGTTAAAACACTTTCGTTGTTGATTGTTTCACATTTCCTTGTCATGTGTCAGTTGAGGTTGTTCTTGAGGCAAACAACTTTGCTGACGTCACGCTACATCTCAGGATGAGCAGGCAGGTACCTAGAGTGAGATGTGACAACTTGGTATCAGAGCAATAAAGTTACTAGCGAACAAAGCACTAAAGGTTAAAGTTTGATTTAAGAATACAAGTCAACCAAGAGATCAGGGTACTATCTCTTTATCTGTAAATTAACCAAGGATAACTCCGGGAGGAGAAGGAATTAGCAATATGAAACAAAAGGGAGTTATGAGTTATAAGTATGTGCAACAAGTTCTATGTTATATAAATAAAAGTATATATCCTTTTATATTTATTACTTTGGTGTTTAAAATTTCGAGGACGAAATTTCTTAAGGGGTAAGAATTGTGAAACTCAAAATTTCTTTAACATTTGGAATTTGTTAAGCTTAGTCAAGGTCAAGAGATAATGAAATTTATGGAAAAGAAGGTAAAAATATTTGGAATTTAGATTTTAACTTGAGGAAAAAAGAAAAGTTGGAATTTTTTGTCTAATTGTCAAAATTAAGGCATTTGTCATTTAAAGGTTGTATGGACGACAAATGAAGGCTAAGAAAAACCTCCAAAGAAGTGTCATTGGGTGGCAAGAAGAGGCTTGAGAGCCTCCAAGCATAGACGTTTGAAATGGTTTGGGCGGCCAAAAGAAGAAAAACAACCTCTAAAGGGGTTAGCTTGCGTTTAAGGTTGAGCATTTAAGGTCATACATCATGCGTTTGGAGGTTCTGTTTGGCTTGTGGCTAGGCGTTTGAGACTTATGTTGGGTGGCCAGACAAATACATTGAGGGTCATGCGTTTGAAGTTGACGCAAGGCTAGGTGAGATAACCTCCAAAGAGGTTATCTTAGCGTTTGAAGATTGTCCATGAGAGATTGTTCACGCGAGGAAGCTTAGGTGAGGAAGGAAAAGAGCTTAGCAAGCTTACTGCCAAATGACTTTGTATTTAGAGGTTTTCATGCAATGAAGGCATTGGCTAGGCGTTTGAAGGTTAGCATAAGGCTTGCTGGGCGAGAAAGCAAGGTTAGGCGAGGAGGACATGGAGGAGATGCTTAGGTGTAAGAACAGACTTAAGAGATGAATCTAATCAAGGATTAAGTGTCACCTTATTTGCACGCAAGGGACTCTATAAATAGACCAGCTTTAGTATTGAATTTTTCATAATTTAATCGTGAAAAATCACTCATTTTTGGTCTTAGAAGTTAAAAAATTGAGTCTAGTTTGTGAGCAAGAACTACTGTGTGTTTTGGATTTAAGAAGGTTTGCATTTTGATTAAGAGAAGGGGAGAATGTCATTTCTTGGGTGAATCTGAGAAAAATGCACTTCCAGAGGGCTACATGAATCATTCCTTGAAATTGTCCTCGAAAAGTTTGAGGTAAGAAAGTTAAGACAATTTAGAGCAACTTTGTAGAAGGAAGTTTTATCAAATAAGTTATAATTTTTCAAAGATGGGTCATGATTCTAGAAGTTAAACAGTGTCTGAGTAGTGGCCGTGAGTCATGCATGTGTAGGCGAGATGGGCGTGCATTTTGGGTTTAAAGGTTATGTTGTATCAGGTTGCTTGCACATAATAAGGTCATGACATAGCCGAGCGGCAAGGCATGCACTTAGGTTGCACGCATGATTCTGACTTAAAAGGTTAGCGCGAATATGGTGGACTGGAAGCACCAATGAGCGCCAAGCATGTGAGGGCACTGAGTAGGCGACAAGAGCGTGCGCGACAACCCCATTGAGAGGTTAGCATGTAGTGCGCCCCACCTCCATGAGTTTAGCACGCGGTGGGCTCCAGTTCATGCATGTGTGGCCAACCCCATTCACTATGTCAATGGGGACCTTTGGACTGTCTTGATATTTTTTGAAATTTTCAAGGAACTTTTGGATATTTTCATGATCAAGGAATTAATTAAGGATAAAATATGAATTTTTCAAGATAAGGAGGATTAAGAGGACTTCCCGAGATCAAGGATATATTCAAGTGATTGTGAGTAACACATTGATTTCTAAATGATATTGTTAAATATGTGTTTAAACTTTTACCAACAATAGCTTGTAAAATGATTTGCTAAACATGATATGAAGTTCTTATACAAGTTATACTATTGATAAATATTTTCTGAAATGATATTTTCAAGACACATTATGATTTCATGATTTAAGGAAATGTTTCAAACTTTCAAGGAAATATTTCATGTTTTCAAATGGTTTTATCCATGCTTATTGTATACATGTGGTTAACTCGGTATTGATGATAGGGTTGATGAGCCTATAGTTTATGAGTCATCAGGATGAGTATATTTATGCCTTAAAAGAGGAGGGTTGGATATCCATCGGCTGTTTCATCTTCGAACGAAGGGATAATTAAATATTGTCCGTGGCTATTGAGAACTCTCTTCGAAAAGCTATGCAAATGTTTCAAGTTTCATGTTGTAACTGTTTACTGATAAATGTATTAAGCTTTGGTTTTATACTAAAATGTTTATGAAAACCTATTTTATAAACCAATGCTCACTAAATCTTTCAACTTACCCTTTCAAAATTGTTTTTCCTCTTTCTAGGTACAGATTGTGGGTTTTCGTATGCTAAATGTACTACTGTCGGGCCAACTTAGTTTTCATTATACAAGGACATTGTTTTGTTTCAATATAGTAATGTGATTGTTCAAATATTTATATCTTCATGCTATGTTCATTTTCCATGATACATTTTATAAAAGATTTCAAATGGGTCAAACTACATTTTAAAGTATTTCAAGTTGAAAGACTTCCACTGTTGATTGTTTCATGTTTCCATGTCATGTGTCAATTGAGGATGTTCCAAAGACGATCGACTTCGATTGACATCACACCATGTCTCGAGAAAAGCAAGCAAGTGCCCGGGGCGGGGTGTGATACACATGATACACTCAATATACATTTGGTACACTTAGTACACATGATACACATTTATAGATCTTTATACACCTGATACATTTATTATCCTAAAATACAAACGATGAAAATAGCAAAATATATATTGAAGACTTTTATTTTAATGGCAATTAAGTAAATATGCCTAATGACATTTGGGTAAATAAAACAATGTAACAGTTTTGTAAAGTTGATCTTTATAAATTTTAGAGTAAAAAAATTAAAAGCGAAACACTTTTTTAAGGAGCGTGCATTTTAAGTAAGGAGTGAGTTATTATAGTCTTAGATTATTATATTTAATTATAATAATTTGTGTTTGAAGTGTAGATTATTTTAGTTAGGTTATAATAGTATTTGTTTGTGGTTTTTATATTTTTTTATAATATATATATATATATATATATATATATATATTTCCAATACTTTAACAAAAATTCAAAATCCTTTATCATAAATTCTATGATTTGGTATATCAAGTATATAAAATGTATAAAGTGTGTCTCAAATGTGTACCAAATATATATCAAATGTGTCAAGTATCTATTAGAAGAGTGTCAAGTGTATCAAGCATATATCAAATTTGTATTAAGTGTATCAAAGTGAATATCAGTAATGTATCAAGTGTATTTTAGTTATATATCAAATTGTGTTGAAAGTATCAAGTCAGGCGATAAAGTGTATTAGGTGTATCATGTGGGTTCGACTAATTAAGTCTGTGTTATCACAAAAAAAAAAAAACGATGGCTATATATGCATCAAGATTATATCTTTTTCGACGCTTTTTGGTATATATCCCAACGATCATACCTCATTTCTTGTGTAATGCTGGTGGTTTGCCATCTTTGTAAAAAGAACAAGTCTTTCTTATGAGCTTAATTTTTAAAACTTATTTTCTTTGACATGCAAGAAGCCCATTAAACTTTGCACATACTCTCAAACGTATTCCACTTATAATAATAAATCTCTTACGTAGCTCATAGAGATAATATCTAAAGGAGAATTGTAATAAATAGCAAATTTGACAAAATATTTACAACATATAACAAAATTTTCAGATTCTATTAATAAATAGACATTGATAAACACTGATATGTTTCTATCAGTGACATTGATAAACAGTGATAAAAGTCTATTAGTTTCTATCATTGATAGAATCCAAAATTTTACTATAGCTGGTAAATATTTTAATTTATTTTACTATTTTTAAAATACTCATAGAAGTAATATATTATTTCTTAACTTAATATCCTAATTTTATGTAAGTTTTTAAGACTTTCTTCATTTTATTTTTAAACCCACATAAGGCTCTCTTTTATTTCCAAACTTTTAAATTTATTTCATTTTGATCTTTAAATTTGAAATTTCTATTTTGATTAATACTGGCAAACACAAGAAAGAATTAAACTCTTACCCTATTTTGAAAGCTTAGGCAAAATTATCTCATGGAAAATGCTTAATTATTATTATTATTATTTCAATAATTTTATTTGACAAGATGTTCAAAGTTTCTTTTCGAGTAATTTTTTAAAATAGCAAAATTTATTAAATATTTATGACCTATAGCAAATTCTATTACCGATACTGATAGAAGATTATCATTGATAGAATCCAAAATTTTCTTATACCTTGTAAATATTTTAATTTATTTTATTATTTTAAAAATTGTTCATTTTCTTTTTAAATAAAAAAGAATAAAGTATTCTTGGGTTCAATAAAGA
This sequence comes from Cucumis variabilis, assembly GCA_037974545.1. NCBI lineage: Eukaryota > Viridiplantae > Streptophyta > Magnoliopsida > Cucurbitales > Cucurbitaceae > Cucumis > Cucumis variabilis. Next base: position 9,182 of record JBBPDI010065862.1, read on the forward strand.
AAGAAGAGTACCTCCTATTTAATAAAGGAAAATATATACACATATTGATGAGGTCAATCCTATTATTATGGACATGTGAAACATGATAGAAGATTATGTGGGACAAAAAAAAAAAAGAATAATTTTTTTCTCTCAATATATAAGAATATGGTAATACACACAGTAATTTGGATGCATTCAAGCAATCATCGAACTTAATAATCCTTCTAAAATATCGATAGCAATTTTTCCCTTTTTTTTTTTCTTCTGATGAGTAACCAAAACTATGTAATCTCCGAGAATGTGGGAGAAAATACTCATCATCTTCCTGTTATGGTTGTCATGGTTCCTTTACCTGCGCAGGGCCATCTAAACCAGCTCCTCCACCTCTCTCGCCTACTTTCTGCCTTCAATATCCCTGTCCACTTCGTTGGCACCGCTACGCACAACCGCCAAGCGCAGCATCGCATTGGTGTCGAAATTACCAACCATCTGATCCAATTTCATGACTTTGACATACCAATATTCCCTTCTCCTTCTCCAAACCCCAATGAAACCCACAAATTCCCTTCCCATCTCATCCCCTTAATGACTGAAGTGGCGGTCCACCTTTGTCGCCCTCTCACTGCCTTTCTTTCTTTACTTTCCCCAAAAGCAAAACGACTCATCGTCATCCATGATTCCCTAATGTCGTCTGTGGTTCAAGTCGTAGACTCCATTGTCAATGTCGAATCATATAACTTCCATAGTGTTTCAGCTTTCGTTGCCACTCTCCATTGCTTGGAGCGTAAAGGGATTGTAGTTGGCGGTGGCGTCGACGACGAGTGTGAAAGTAGAACATTTTACAGAGAGTATGTTTTGAAGGAACTGAATAGTGTTAGTTCATGTGAAAACTGTTTTCCGGTGGAGTTTATGGATTTCATTAAGTGGCAGTTTGGTCTGCTGCCGAAAAAGACATGTGGAAAAATATATAACACTTGTAGAGTCATTGAAGGTTCGTCTTTGAAGTTGATTGAAAGAATTGAAAATGAGTTTAATCACTGGGCATTAGGTCCTTTCAACCCTGTCAAAAAGTTAAAGGTACACATATATATGGTTTTTAAAGATTATTTCTCTCTATGTATACATATCACCAATATATATAGTCAACAATAGGCTTAGGTGATCGGTTAATGATATTAAATTTATTTATATTGATACTTTCACTCTTCCTTAGGATTGGTTTGAAAATTTTTTAGGATAAGTAAAAATTAGTAATAAACAAGGCAGGAAGTGACATTATATATAAATAGTTGACCGCAAAACATTATTTTACTTTAGTATCATATTAAATCAACAATTAACCTAAACGATTAAGCGGTTGTAACAAGTTTGATTATATTACTAATTTAATAATTGTATTTGGTTATTTGAGAATGGGGAGAGGTCGTCGTCGAAGCACAGCTGCATGTCATGGCTAGATCAACAAGAGCTAAGATCAGTGATGTACATCTCGTTTGGGACCACAACAACAATGGAAGACAAACAAATTAAAGAAATAGCGATTGGGTTAGCAAGAAGCCACCAAAAGTTCATATGGGTCATTCGAGATGCTGATAAAGGCAATATCTTTCACGAAGACAATAATAAAATGTCCAAGCTCCCAGAAGGTTACAATGACTTAATTGGTGATCGAGGGTTGATAATAAGAGAGTGGGCACCACAGTTGGAGATACTGAGCCACTGGGCAACTGGAGGGTTCATGACGCATTGCGGATGGAATTCGTGCTTGGAGAGCATGACAATGGGAGTGCCAATGGCAGCATGGCCTATGCACTCGGACCAGCCAAGGAACACGGTGCTTGTGACGGCGATATTGCGAGTAGGGGTGGTGGTGAAGGACTGGGATCAAGGGGAGGAGGTGGTGTCGGCATTGACCGTGGAGGAAGCGGTGAAAAGATTGATGGTGTCGGAGGATGGGGCGGAGATAAGAATGAATGCAATGAGGGTAGGGGAAGCTGTGCAACGGTCGATACAAGATGGTGGAGATTCTCGCAAAGTGTTGGAGGCTTTTGTTAATCATATTACTCGGTAGATGAAAAAGCAGTGAGAAGTTTTTGTTTTCATAAGATTTGTTTATGATTGTTACAAAATGTATCATGTTAACTACTTAATTCAACTACCCTTTTTCCATGAAGGAGTATGTATTTTTAAAACTTTGAAGTACGCATTTCACAAATACGAGTTTGTTTTTGTTATCATAATATATAAAGAAAAGAAATGTTATTATATATATTTTTTTCTTTCTTTTATTTTTATCTCTTGAATTGAGTTCAAAAATTTAGTTGATATTCTGAGTCTCTGACATGTTACATTCAAGCAAAAGGGGTATTCATTACGCATAAATAAATAGGTAATAAAATGTCACTTATATGAGAATATAACATAAATAATAAATATTTTGATTATTTATTTAAAAATGTTTGCTTATTGATTTAAATATTATTTGATCTCTTTTAGAAAACATTCATCAATCAAATATCTATATTTTTGTTCACATTTCCATAAAATGAATTGGGGGGACATTTCAAAAGTTTATTTGGTTCAAGCACCCATCCAAACTAATTTGGCTACATTGACAATGGCTTTTTAATTCCATATCTATTATTTCTTGCTGTCATTTGCTTTCTTTTAATATCTCTCGTCACTTTTTTAGTACAAAAATAGATGAGACATTTGAACCTGTTGATCGATAAATTGGCGTGCATATAGGGAAGATAAACTTTTCAAGCTTCCACTATTTTTCTTATGTATTTTAAATTTTTGGGAAATTTTCAAAAACAACAAATTTTACAAAATATTTACAACCAATAGTAAATTCCATCATTGATAGTCATTATATACTATAGTGATAGAAGACTATAATTAATAGAATCCAAAATTTTCCTATCACTTATAAATATTTTAATTTATTTTGCTATTTTTAAAAACGCATCCCACAAAATATTTACAACCTATAGCAAATTCTATCCCTAGGGCATTTTTAAAAATAGCAAAATAAATTAAAATATTTACAAGCTATAGCAAAATTTTGGATTCTATTAATTATAGTCTTCTATCACTATAACATATAATGACTATCGATGATAGAATTTGCTATAGGTTATAAATATTTTGTAAAATTTGCTGTTTTTGAAAATTTTCCTATAGTTTTTTTACTTTCAAAAGGTTAAATTATTCTTTCATAGATTTAGGGTGTCTTTTAAAAAATATAACAAAAATACAAAATATTTACAAGAACAATTTCGAAAACGGAAAAAGCGAACAGACCCTCAATAAAAAATACAAAAAAATGTCTCATAATTAATTAACACCCCACGTGTGTAATATATTTGGACAACAATCATTTCGATTTAGCTATTGTTTCCCACACGATCGTTTAGATTTGATCCTTTAAATTTTGTAGATTTGGTATACAATCATTTTTATTTGGAATGTAACCGTTTAGATTTAATTATTTAAATTTGGCTGTCCAAATCTACACAAATTTTTTAAGATTCTTTGGTACACGATATTATTTAGATTTGGCTATTTTTGGTATACCAACGTTTAGATTACACTTAAACAACCAAATTGGTACACGATCTTGTTTGAAAAAAAATTGCAGAAAAGAAAAAAACGATAGAAAGAAAAGAAAAATGGCAGAAGAAAAAAGATGGAAAGGAAGACAAACATAAATATTTTTAAAAAGTTGCAAAAGAAGAGAAAACGACGATGGAAAGAAGAAGAAAAATATCATAGAAGAAAAAGAGAAAGAAAGAGGATAAAAAGAAGCACAAAACTGAAATATTTTAAAAAATGATAAATTTCATGAACTTTTTTCATTTTATTACACGAACCGTAAATCTTTTGTCGATTTGTTACGAAGGTGTAGGATATATTTACAAATGAAATAATATAAAATTGGATTAAATTGAAAATGTGAATTTTTCTATCATGTTTTTTTTCTTACTTTAAACAGCTGTAGGTTCTTTTCTTTATGCACATTTTCTTCATGGGAATCAAATATTAATGTGAGCTGAACATCTTGTTGGAACCAAACCTTCCAATTCTAAAAAAATAACTGAGAAATTAAAGAAAGCAATAAAAGCTAAAAACACAAGAATTTACTTGTCAAACTTCCAATTCGGAGAAAAACCACAATAAGAAAGATATCTGCTATGTGAAAAATTGCTATGATGAAGAATATAATTTTCTCTCTTCCGCTCCTAATTAGCCACTCACCCCTTTTATCCATTCTCTAGCTAGAGAAAACAAAAAGAATTTAGTTAGACTTAACACATTAAAGATTAAAATGCTTCTAAATGGGACTTTTGTAAAAAAAAGGAGGTGAACATTTTTTTTTGTAGATCTTGGAGCCACCCATCTTTCTACAAAATAACCGACGTGGAACAACTACATTTTTAATATTTTGTCAAAAGACCTAACACATCTAGTTGATCCCTAATTTTTTTCATAAAAGTATAGAGCACGGAAGCATCTCAATCTCAAGATGTTTGGACATTTTAAGATGCTCAAGAGGAAAGCATCGTAAGAGCTAAAATTTTGGTGTCCTTTTCATCCATAAGTTTCCAAATATTCTCCTATTGTGGGCATCTTGTGTTTACTTTTTTTTGTTTTCCTTATATTATGTATATGTAAGTGTGGATATGACTACACTCATACAAATCAACCTTATTTATTTTTTTAGGTTAAGTTACACAAAATGTCCATGAATTTTGTAATAATTTACGTCAAAAAGTAGCTTTAAACTTCTAAAAGTTTAAAAAATATCGTTAAACTTTCAAAAAGGGTTAAAAAGTACTCTACTATTAGTTTTGGATGGAAACCATTAAAGTTTTATTTAAAAAATATCCGTGGACTATTAAAAAGTTTTACAAATACCCTTGAGCTTAGAAAAAAATTCAAAGGTATTCTCATTAATCCAAAATTTATACCAATTTTCTTACCAACCAAAATTTTAAGTTAAATCCACAACTTTAAACATATTTGACTAGTAACACAAAATAATAGATCACTAGCACAACTAATCTCAATAGTTATTGTTAAAATTAATCAAAACAGTTATTTGTCAAATAAAAAAAATATATTTGACTATTAATACACATAGATATTCTTATAGATCTATCAGTGTGAGATTTTTTTATTTGACTAATTATTGCTTTACTATATGTTTTGAAGAGATTGTTTTTATTTTGGAATTTTGTGATATTTTGTGCAATTTTATGTTTTAACGAAGATTTAAAATATTGATGTTGATTGATATATCGAAGTCTTAATTTTATAGTAATTTTGATTTTGATTGATACTTCTAAAAAAAATTATAAAAACAAAAAAACAAAAAAACAAATTAAAATTAGTAAATAAAACATTATTATTTTCAAATAAGTAAATATGCTTATTATTCAAATTATATTTATAATAATATCATTTTGATGTTTATTTTCTATGATTTGTGAATTTTTGTATGATGTAATGGAAATATCAATATTGAACCTGTGAAAATGTGAAAATATTGATAGACATATTGACACATCAATTTAAATTTAAATTATGGTTTTAACTCAAAATTTAGATTTTTAATTTGGGTACTAAAAAATTTGGTGTAAAATTAAATTAATGAGAGTATTTTTTAAAAAACTTTTTTGGTAAGTTTAAGGGTACTTATGAAACTTTTCAATAGTTCAGGGTTAGTTTTTAAACAAAATTTTAACGTTTTTCATCCAAAATTAATTGTAAGGATTACGGTACTTTTTAACAATTTTCATAAGTTGAAGGACATTTGTTAAACTTTTTAAAGTTTAAGAGTACTTTTACACAAACCACAAAATTGAAATTATGTAATGATGGTTCTCTTGTATAGTATAAGATGTAATGCAATATGTCATAGAACCGAATCTTTTTATTGGCTTTTCCAATTCAATATTCGTGAATCAGAATGAAATTAAGCGCTAGAAATGAGCAGTACTAGGGACTTGACTGCTTATTATTATGGCTAAATGATTGATAGGCAGTCTAATATGTTCTATGCTAAATAACTTCTTTCAAAAGGTCTTCTGCTTCATTGGTGAATGTCTTGCAAATAAGCAGATTTTTTTCACTTTCACTTCTTCTCGACTCGAATCATAACTGATGCTAAATTTTTCATTCAAGAGGCTTCGTCGTTTGGCTCCTTGAATGATGTTAGAATCGGTGAGCTCATCCTTAAAATTTGAAAAGAATTTAAGAAAGGCTCAATAGACCTACTTGCCATGAGAGCCCCCTCTGACAATGGAAAGATCTTTGTGTGTGGCAACGAGAATGGTAACAACAATAAAAATAACAAAAATGAAAAACAATAGATCACACGGAGATTGGTAACCTAGTTCGATGACACAACACCCCTACCTCTGGAGGCGCTGTGCCTAAGAAAGGTGAGAGCGAAGGTCTAGAAGAAGCACCTTCAGGTATCTATGATGCTCACCAATCTAGTCCAAAACTCCAACATTAGTTGAAAAGAATGAATTACTATTAGCTCACCATCATCCATGACTCGATGCATTATGTGAAGCATTGTGAAGCCTGCCAATTTCATGCAAATTTTATCAACCACTAAAGCCTCTTTATCCAGCAATAGCTTCATGGCCTTTTGAAGTCTAGGGACACAATTTGGTTCGACCTATCACGCCTAAGTCATCAATTGGTCATTCTTACATCCTCACAGAGACTGATTATTTTTCTAGATAGATTGAAGTTGTACCATTAAGAGAAGTGAAAAATGAAAACATCATAGTAAATTTTGTTCGAACGTACATCATTTAATGATATAGTATTTCTCATTGCATCGTGGTTGATAATGGAAGACAATTTACTAACACTCTCATGGACAAGTTGTGTGAGAAGTTTAACTTCAGACAGTACAAGCCTTCTATATACAATGTCGTCACAGCAAATGGATTGGTTAAGGCATTCAACTAAACTCTGTGCAATCTTCTGAAAAAGGAGGTCTCGAAGACAAAAGATATTTGCAAGAAAAGATTAGGGAAGGATTGTGAGCCTATTGAACTACCCATCGTACTTCTACAGGTGTTACACCCTATTCTTTGGTTTACACAGTAGAAGCAGTTCTTCCACTAGAGAGAGAAATTTCATCCTTAAGAAGGGCAATTCAAGAGGTGCTAACTACTGAGGACAATGCTAAATTACGCCTTCAAGAGTTAGAAGCACTTGACTAAAAGAGACTAGAAGCTCAACAAGCACTTAAATGTTATCAAGCATGAATGTCTAAGGCTCTTGACAAATATGTAATGCCTTGGTCATTTTAGGTTGATGATTTAGTGCTTGCAGTAAGAAGACCTATCATCATGACGAGACATACGGAGAATAAGTTCACACCTAATTGCTTGTTGATAATGACGAGACATACGGAGAATAAAAAATGGGGAATACAAAGTCATTGATCAAGATGGATTAAGAATTGGCCCAATTGCTTGTTGGATTGTGTTTCAATTGCCTTGGAGTTAATCTCACTCAACATTGGTTGGTTAACTCCACGAACTTAGGACAAAGGTAAAATGTAGTGTCGTGCATATATACTTTTAAGCAACAAAGATTAGAAACTTGAAAAATAGTGTTGTTGCCTATGTTGGTATCTCATTCTACATGATGCGTCATTGATCAAGATCATTGCATGCAAAATGCTCGGTGAAGATCTCTTCATCATGTTTTTCTATTACTTGCCTAAATGTAAGCAAAACAATATGTTTTCCTTGATGATTCAATGTCGAAAATAGGGAATTGATATCAAAGCTTAGTTCTAGAGCCTACTTATCAATAAGGCAGTATAAAATAATAACTATACAATATGGAAGGGTGTAACTCTAACTTATATCTACCTATATATAGTAGAAAATGTTATAAAGACAATTTAATGAAAGTGGTTGTGAGAAAGGCGTGTGAGAATGAACTAAATTGTATTAAGGAAAGTGGTGAAGGAATGTCTACTAATACTAGGCAAATAAGAAAGATGAAAGCCTTCGTGTGATATGACTTACTTGACTAACTAATGATTAAGGCAAGCTCCTCTCAAACTTTAGATGCCACACTTGATCTCCTTTCAGGATCCAAATGACTAAGTCTAGCTAGACAAGGTATATCTATAAGAGTTTGCTTATTAGAGTTATACAGTTTCACATTGAAGGGAGACAACCTCTTGACGTCTAAATGCACACACTTGTTCACCTATCGGGACACAGATGATGGAAGTTATCTAGCCGAGGTAGAGTCTATCTCCAAACTCTTCCTTGTGCTTGTAAACCATATCCTTGCTACTTGCCCTCTTGGGTAGTTGGCAATATACACTGTTCAGGTGATGAAAATAACTCAATTAACATGATAAGACTTACAAGCAAAGATTCTTATCAAGAATCTATCATAATCCTAGACTACAAATAACACAAGGACAAATGAACAATTAAGACATGGATGGATTGAAAAGTGTATATAAATATACATTGTATTAAAGAATGTAGTCCTTAGGACACTGTACAATATGAACAAATACAATGTACAAAAATACAAAAATAGAAAGAATAGAGACGACATTACAAGTTAAGGGGAGATAAGGGATGGGGGATGAAATATTCTTCACTCAGACTACAAACTTTCACTCTACAAGCTGCCCAGAGAAGATGGAGAAGTGCTTTACAGATAGTGGTAAGACTATTCCTTGATACCACTCTCTAGGACTCTACCCACCTCTTCATGTGTATGGATGCCAGTCCATTTAGACATCGCTCTCTTCTTGGTAAGGATGAAGTTCCTTTTCATAGGAAGATTTAGGAAAAAAATTTAGTCTTTTGAGCATGTCAGCACCAAAAGTTGCCTTTATTGTCAAATCACATCAACTTCATCTATAAATTTTGTCTTTTACCTAATTTTTGGGTAAAAATATGAAAGAAAACTTCGATATGAACTCAACGCAATGAAAAGCACTTAAAATGGAGTTCAAACGAAGGAGAACAGATAAATTGAACATCGAAGGCAAATTGGTAAATATTGAAAAGTCCGGACATGCATCAACCCCACAAACGTGAATCAACTCCACCCGGAGTCACGAGTTTGAACCACACTCAATGCGTTATTTTTGAAGTTCGAAAGGCAAAAATGACATCATTTCACACTCACCTGTGCACGTCCTCCATGTATCAAGTTTGAATCTTTGTCAACACATAATTAAATAAGATTTTTTTAATCTTCTTCCATGCGCGTGTTTCATTCGCTTTAGGCCCTCTCTGTACATCATGTGTTGACTTCTGGTGCATCGCACCTCTCCCATATCCCAAGTTCGAATCCCAATGCTGCAATTCATTATTTTTAGTATTTCTTCATTGGGAATTCATAAATAAAACCCAACTTTCTAAAATTTCCCCCAATTTTCATCTGTATGCGTGAAATGACTTAGAGGTTGCGGTTTCGAATCCCCTTGGCAGTTATTTCCCATATTTTCTAAATAAAGCTCTAATTTCTCCTAATTTCATAATCAATTCACCATTTTCTCTCAAATAAACCCCAAATTCTCACAAAACTCTTTCAAATTCCAAAAATTACTTCTCCATTCTGCTTTTTTATCTTCCCTCAATTAAATTCTAGAATTCTTCTCTTGATGGAGGGCTAATCACCAAGAGGTAAGTGGGCTTAGAGCTTTTCAATTCTTGGAGAATTCTTCTTTTGGTTTTCCTTGTTAATTAGATATGATTGAATCTTGAAATTTTTGTAGTTTTTGCTGAATCCCTAATTATTATGTATCAAGAATTATTCATTCTTTCAATTACAAGCATTCTTGTTAATTTAATTCTTGATATTGTTCTTGATTCACCAATTTGTATACAAGATACTTTGGTTATATAAGATTAATGCAAGATCGATTTGTTTACCTTTGTCTACACAAAACTCAATTTAATTCTTGATTGCATATCATGTCAAATCTTGAAATTGATTAATGCTAGATGAATCACCCTTGTTCTTAGCAATTTTTGTATTTAATTGCGTGCACAATTAAATCCAATTAATTCATTGATTGAAAATTGTTTAAAAGAAAGTATGAAAGATATTTTGATCTTCTTTAAAGAGCAAGAATTAGACTTTAGTTGTTATTCCAAGAATACACAAAAATTGTTTATGGTGATCAAAATTTTTTTTTTAAATCTTAGACCAAAATTTTTACAAGATCAAGCAATTTGATCTTGCAAGAATCTTGATAAACAACCCCTTTTGATTGAGCAAAAATCATTTCATAATCCTCTTATTTCAATGATAAGAATTGATTAGTGCCCTTTGCCCCTTCCTTCATTTTTTTGCTCACAGAGTTTTAATTTCAATTTTTACTTCTTTCTTTTATGAATTGACTTTACAGCTTAATCTCCCTTGATTCTTGGTTCTACTTGATTTTCTCCACACTTTTTTCAATGCTTTCTTTTTGCTATTAAGATCATTTCTTTGAAGTTTAATTTCAAGAAAGTTACCTTGCCTCCATTCTCTTGGGTTCGACACCCGTACTTCCACAAAACTATGGTAAAGAGTAAGGGTAAAATTCTAATTACTTTTATGGAAGTAAATCTAGGTAAGTGCAAACTACCCTTAACGAATTAAATTTCATTTGTAGATATATTTGTGCTTGATTGTAACGACCTTACCGATACACACTTTAACACGTATTGATTTTCACTTGACACAAACCTCTTCTTGCGTTCTGATGTGGTCTTTTCGCCTAATATTTGCGTGAGTTCGTCTGTGATTCGCTAGCTTATTCTTTTGTTCTTTAGCCTGCATTTAGACACTAAAAACAAGGCAAAACAGGCAGAATGCTTATGTAAAGTGTATTTCTAAATATTTATGAATTTACAACATAAGTGATACATTTTAATGCACTCTTTATGCATTTTGATTCGTGAAATTGCATCAAATGACAAAATTTTTTTTTAAAAAAACAGCCTATGACACCACTCTTTTGCATATTGTGAATATGACAAATATAACAAGTAATTAATGATATCAGATTGCCATTAGTAGGCTATCAGAGGGTTATTAGCTTTTAAATTTGCTATTTTTGCAATTTAGAAAATGTAGTGACATAGGCCCTAATATCATAAATATTTTTGTTATGTGTGCAACCGCCCCTTTTGGTCCCATTATTCTATCTAAAAGGCCATAATAACTTGTATTTCTACAAGTTGTTATCAGCAATCAACTACAAATTTCTCAACAAATTTTATGCTTAATGTCATCATGCGCTAATAAATGTTTGTATCAACCAAACTATGTTATAACTTAATCCTTATGTTATAAAAATGGTACGTAGACAGCTTAAAGTAAATTTTAAGTTCAGTCATATGCAAAAAAAAAAAAAAGCTATGTCGTGATTATTTAATAGTAAAGGGTATGTAAGCAACAGAAAATAAAATTCAGAAGCATTCACACCAGAATAAGAAAATTTTAATTATCATTCAACTAAAATCTTGCTTTTACAAGAATTTCAACAAAAAAAGAATGAAAGAAGAAAAAGACAAGAGACAAAGGGGGCAAAGTCAAAGCTTCCACTTGAAGTTCTTGAATTCTTTACATGCAGTCTCCATACGCTTATGAACCATAGCTAAGGCCTCGGTGGCTTCTTCGGTGATAGTAGGGGTGTTTGATTGTTTACCCTCTTAAGGTAGCTACTTAAATATTCTTAAAGGGGAGCCATGTTGTCTATATGGATATTTACAATTCCAAAAGAACGGTTGTTATTTATAGTTAAGTCTTGGGATATTAAAGTTCAAAGTCTTCATCTTCCTCAAGACTCAAAAGCTTCATTAATGATTTCACATATTCAATTTTGAAGTCTTTGTCTTCCTCAACCTCAAAAGCTTCACCATTTGCTTCTTCAAGCTCAAGTTTGAAGGCTTTAGACTTCATCGGTGCATGTGCGGGTCGACCTCCTCTCCAAAATATCGATGTAGCAAAATCTGCTTTATCTTAAATATGTTACAGCCAATAGAACCCTTCATCTTTAATATTGTAAAACCCCAAATGTTTATGATTTTTAGAACTTGTTAGGCTTTGGTAAAGGAAAGAGAAATCTTAAAAGATTTGGTTCCAACTCAAGTGTTGTTTTGGAGTTCAAGTTTAAAAGAGATTAAAAAAAAGTGTCATTTGAGTATCTTTTAGTAAGTGAGAAGAAGGAAAACTAAGGAAGTGTGGAAAAATTGAGGAAAAAGTTGGTTATTAGCCAAAGTGAGTGTCTTGTGAAAAGGGATCTCAAGGCAGGGGCTTCAGTCCTATCTAGCCGAGATAACAGGTTGGCAAAAGGAAAAAAGCAAGAGCTCAGTGCTTTCAAGACTATTAGCCCAAGATACAAAATAGATGGCTTAGAAGTGAAGGATCTCAGGCAATCTCGAGGTTGGTTTGATCAAAATTGAAAGTTTAGAGCGAAAGGTGAAGGAAACTCGAGCCATCTTGGGGCTTTATTAGCCCAAGACTGGAAGCAAAATGGACATATAGGGTTCTCGAGCAAGATCTCGATGTTTTCTCCATAGAGAAAGGAGTAAATCTCGATGGATATTGGGCCGATCTCGATTGAGAACACTTATTAGATACACGACTAACGTTTTTACGAAAATTTCCAATGCGCCAAATTAGCATTTTTCAGATGCAAGTGGTGTTTTTAAAGATAGGAAACCGCTTTTCCCTCATTTCTCACCACTTTCAACTCAAGAGAAGTGTGGTAAGAGCTAAGTGTTTTTTAATGTAGTGACATGAGTCCTATTATTCTAATTTTTTTTTGCTATTTTTACAAAGGCCTCTATTGCGAATGTGGCAAAATTAGTGATATCAGATTGTTATTAGACGACTATCAGAGAGCTATTAGATGACTATCATAGGGTTATCGGCTTTTAAATTTGCTACTTTTGCAATTTAGAAAATGTAGTGACGTGTGCCCTATTATCATAAATTTGCTACTTTTGCAAGCACCCTAATTATTTTTCTCAAATATCTTTATTATATATATACATATTTATTCATCATTTCTCTGTCATTACTTAATTCTCCATCCAATCAACTTTAATCTTTTATCAAAATAATCATACTTTTACAAATAATTATATTTTTCCAAAATACAATTATTTCCTTTTTTCTTTCTAAACAAATATCTTCTCTCCAAATAATTATCCTTCAACAAATAATTTAGGGGCATTTTTAAAAATAACAAAAAAAATTAAAATATTTACAAGCTATAGCAAAATTTTAGATTCTATCACTGATAATCTTCTATCACAATAACATATCAATGACTATCAGTAATAGAATTTACTATAGATTGTAAATATTTTTTTAAAATCTACTATTTTTAAAAATTCCCCAATAATTTATCTTTATCTTCTCTTCAAAATAAAATATTTTTTTCTAAAATAATTATATTTTAATAAATGTAATTATCTTTTTTTCCTGTAATAATTATATATATATCTTTTTTTTACCTATGGTACTTTCTTTACCTATGGTACTTTTTTTTTACCTATGGTACTTTTTATCTTTTTTTTTTTTTTACCTATGGTACTTTTTTTTAGTTCCGATTAGATTTAAATTTAATAAAAGTTTCAAACAAAGCAAACACAAAATTAAAAGTACATTGATATAGCAAACTTTTATTTATAAAATTAGAATATATTTCATAAAAAAGAAAAATACATCATCTCTCGTAAACTTCTTTCAATGGGATACATCCAATTGTAACTAACGAGACCAAGAATTTTGGTTTCATATGATAGGTGAACGACGAGGTGTATCATTACGTTGAAGAAGGCAAATGGAAATATTCTCTCCAATTTACAAAGTATGATTATGATATCTGGTTGCAATCGGTTCGAATCACATATATGTATCTTTTTTGCAGATAAGTCACGAAAGAACCCACACAATTCAGTAATAGTAATGGACACATTTTTTGGTAGTTATGCTCGAATACCAATAAGGAGAAGTTGATGTTCCAAAATGTGACAATCGTGTATTTTAAGACTTGATATTTTCCATCTTTGACATTCACACATCGTGAAATATTAGAAGCGAATTCAATTTTCTGGAAGATAACATCGATGTTCCATGAAAGATATTTTCCTTCTTATTGTGAATGACGATTTATCTTCCATGGCATATGGGATATGCCTGATAGCTTTTTTTCCTCCACTCGGATAAGTCACCATATGCAGGAAAATCAGTAATGGTCCACAAAAAGGCTGTATATAATTGAAAGAATTGACCGGTAAGAGAACCATGAATACGAACACCAATAGTTCATAAATGTTTCAATTCCTCAATCAACGATTCTAGGTAAACATCAATTTTCTTACCAGGAGAAGTAAGACCAGACATAAGCATTGACATGAAGAAGTTAGACTCTTTCATGTATTTCCAAGGTGACAAATTATACGGGGTTATCACCACAGGTCAGATACTATAGGAGGTACTCAATTTTCAAACGAATTAAATTCATTTGAAGCTAATCTCAAACAAACATTCCATGAATTTGAAGCAAAATCAAAAAATTCACAATTAAAATGTTTCCAACTCCCTGCATGATGGAGGTTGATGCCCTAAATCTCGTAGTCTTGTAGTTTGTAATTGTATTATACTAACATTTTATTTATCTAATAAAATAAAGTATAAGTCATATGTGATATCTAAACCCTTAGTTATATTATATATGATATAATATAAAGTTTATATTATATGAGATATAATATGGTTTAAATTTATATTATTTTAATTAATATATTTTTAAATAATAGAATAATTCTAAGGGAGTTATTCGAGTTATTCTATGTGAGGAGAGGGAAGGAGTTATTTGACAACTTCCCCCTCCATCTCTCTTTATTATACAATCCTTTTATCTTCTTGGTTTATTACTATCGGAGGGGTGAGAAATTAAGATTAGATCGTCCATTGTGCAAGTTTGACAAGAAGAAAAAGCAAAAAGCTTGGTGAGTTAACGATGTGGATAAAGATTTTTTGTTTGTTTTTATTGAGAATCAGAATTGAGATATGAGATTGTTAAAGATCAAATGCAACTTAATCAATTTTTTAAAGTGATTAATGATTAAGGAGGATGGCTCCAATAGTGATGTTATGATAAATACTAGTGATTAGTTTTATTGTTTTATAAGTCAGTAAGAAAGAGTCACTAGAGTACAGAAGGTTGAAAATCTGTTGTAAATTATGTCTGATGGTCATAAGTTTGTAATTATAAATCATATCACAAGGCAACACAAAATCTCTTATCATGGGTCAAGGACCCCGCAGATAGATGTTATGTCATCGAACAAGGTTAACAATGTCTGGTGTTATTGCTGTCATATCTTCTTATTGTTCTTTCTGCTATTTCTGTAGCTATTAAACTAAGGTATTTGCTCGAAGCATAAGTGTTGATTGTTTTATTGTTTTCTCATTTGGAATCAGAGTGGGTTATTTGTGTGGTGTTTTGTATGGAACCTGTGTGTAAAGGAAGCTCAACTACACGACTTCTATTTTTGAATGGATCAAACTATGCGTAAGAGAAAGCTAGAATGATTTCCTTCTTGAAATCAATAGATAGCAAGTCATTGAAGGCTGCGGTTACTAGGTGGGAACATCCTACTGTTACAGATACTATTGATAAAGTCTCTTAAAAGCCATAAATATTTTAGTCAAATGAAGAAGATGAATCCTTGCTTGGAAATTCTCGTGCATTTAGTGTAATTTTTAATAAAGTTGTTCAAAATGTCTTCAAACTTATCAATACTTGTATGTCTGAAAAGAAGGCTTGGAGTATTTTGGAAGGAGCCTGGGAAGGTACCCCTAAAGTGAAAGTGTTACGTTGTAGATCTTGGTGTTCAGTCCATAGCTGAGTTACCTTAAAATGGTGGAAGATGAATCTAGCTAAGTTTAATGTTAGGGTCCTTGACTAAGCAAATGGATCTTATGATTTAGGATAAAAAATCTCAGATACTAAGCTTGTAAGAAAAGTGTTGAGATCTATTCCCCCTTGCTTTAGTATGAAGGTGACTGCTATAAAAGAAGCAAAGGACATTACTACCATGAAGCTAGATGAGCTATTTGGATCCCTGAGAACTTTTGAACTGATACTCATAGAAGGAGAACCTAAGAAAAAAGTGGAAGTTCTTTGTAAGCGATAAATGATGATACTTTTCAACTGAGTAAAGAATGTACTCACGATGACAATTTAGAAGAGTCTATAACCTTGCTGACAAATGAGGTTTTAAAGCTTAGAAGCCAATTTTACAAAAGATCTGGTAATCGCGGAACTCAGTCCAATAGAGAGTTCCATAATCCAGTACCTCAAGTTCAAGTTCCTTTAGTTTATATGTAGCTCATACGAGCAAAGATGTTGACAAGAGTGATACAAACTCACCATCCCTCAAAAGTGACAGAAGTTTCAGATGTCATGAATAAGAAGAATGTTCTACCTTCCTAAAAAAAATGGTTTAACAGTTATGTTATCAAATGAAAATCATCATCTGATAGTGATGGAGAAGACTTTGGCAGGCTTTAATAAGTTGCACATTTGAAAAGGAACCAAAAGTTGCTGAGATTGTGTCTGTTCTGAAATTAATTGGTGAAGAAGACAAGAAAATTAATCTTATTCTGCTCAAGTATGATGAATTGTTGACAAAATGGGAAGAAGATTAAGAGGTTTTTAAAACATCAAAAGTACAGAATACAAGCTCTTATGGAAGGCAATCAACGTCTTATAACTATGACTTCTACTTTTAAAATGGAATTAAAAGATTAAGAGATGTTTATAATGAATTTAACTCCTTGTCTAAATCTGTAAAGTTACTCACATCAGGAACTCAAAGTTTGGATAATCTCCTCAATGAAGGAAACATTAAAGGAGATAAAAAGGCCTTGGTTTTTTTGCAAAAATTTCATATACTGAAGGATCTTCTACAGTCTTTGTTAGATCTTCTAATAGTAAGAATGAAGGTGCATATTGCTCTGAAGTTTTGCATGCTAAAAACGATCATCATCGGGTAGGCTCAAGTTCTTAATGAAAGTGGATGTGTCACTTCTGTGGAAAAGTTGGTCATATTCGACCATTTTGTTACAAGTTTCATGGCTATAATCGGTTTAGTCGTAGAAGATTGAATAATAAAAAAAAGGAAAATATTACCAATACCGGCTCATATCTTTGCAAAAACTGAGTGGAGAGTGAAGAATGATAAAAGGCACAATCTAATAAAAGGCACAATCTATATAATGTGGCATTGGCATCAATTCATACATTTAATTCAGATGATTTGTATTTTTATAGTGGCTGCTCCAGACATATGACTGAAAATTTCTTGTTTTTCACTAAATTAAAGGAATGTAGTGTTGGTCATGTGATTTTTTATGATGGAGTAAAAGGCAAAGTTGTAGCAAAAGGAAATATAAACAGATATGGTGTTCCTGTTCTCAACGATGTCAGACTTGCTAAAGGGTTATCAATAAATTTGATTAGGATAAGTCAGTTGTGTGATCAAGGATTCTTTGTCAGCTTTTTTAAAGATAAATGTGAAGTGTTGAATTAAGATAAACGTATTATAATGAATGGCATCCAATTATCAGATAATTATATTCTTACCACTAGGATAATGATCTAAAGAATCTTTTGTGTAATCTATCAAAGTCTGATGAAGCAGTGTTGTGGCATAAACGACTTGGTCATGTTAGTATCTCAAATATTTGCAAAATTATTGGGGCAGAGGTTGTGTTAGGGATACCTTTCTTGAAAAATGCTTCCAAAAATTTATGTGTAGAATGTCTAGCTGGAAAACAAGTAAAGGTTTCCATAAGTCTATTGGTTAATGCTCCACAAGTCATGTTCTTAAACTTCTTCACATGGATCTGATGGGCCTTATGCAAGATGAAAGCCTTGGAGGAAAGAAGTATGTCTTTGTGATTGTAGATGATTTTTCAAGATACAGATGGGTGAGATTTATTATAGAAAAATTAGATGCATTCAAAGTGTTTCAGATGTTATGCCTTTAGCTTAAAAAAGAGCAAGACAAAGGCGTTCAACACATTCGAAGTGATCATGAAAGAGAGTTTAAGAACTCTGCATTTGTTAAGTTTTATTAGAATGAAGGGATTTTTCATGAATTCTCAGCTCCATTGACTTCTCAGCAAAATGGGGTTGTTGAAAGGAAGAATCATACATTACAAGAAACGACTCGTGTCATACTACATGGTAAGTCTCTCCCATTGTACTTTTGGGCTGAGGCTTTAAATACTGTCTATCACATACATAATCGTATTTGGCTCCGACTAGGTACCTTGTATACAAATTACCAGCTATGGAAAGGTCGGAAGCCAAATGTTAAATATTTTCATCACTACAAGAAAATGGTGATCTTTTGACGCACACACGGATTGGAAGATATACGGGAAAGGATATCCCAACGCATAAAGGCATGCAGGATCGACGTCGAGAAAAATGTGTCAGGAGAGGATCGACCAACGTACAACATGATGCGTCGGGAGATCCTCTATTTTTTTAAAAAAATATATCTTCTTTTATTAAATGGAAGGTATATATATGGCTTACCTTGCAGCACCCTTTTTATTGATACATCTTCATTTGTTTCCAAACACTTAATTTGTAACAATGTATATGTGAAATAAAATATATAATCGTTGCTAGTGAGAAATGTGTATGGTCATAAAAATAATCCACAAAAAAAATGAGAAGAGGTTTAAAATATTTGTTATAAATTTCATAAAAACGAACTCCACAATCTAAACAAAATATACCTTTGTAGCCTTCTAAGTTAAAGATGACAAAAAACTCATTGTTTTGGCCCTAAAAAATAATGATAGAAAACCAATTAGTAATTCAAATCAAGTATCTACGAGCTAGCTACAATCGAATGTGGACGTAGCTACATATGGGTACCACCACACATAGTTATTTATGTTCTTGTATTGTTACTACATATAAAAGAAAAAAGATACAAAATGTAGAAGTATAGAGGAACTTCAATATCAAAATCGTTACTAAAGTGCTAACTTTACGACAATAGATGTAAAGTTCGTGAAAAAACACATCAAATCAAGTGGTCATATGCATAAAATGAGTTAGTCTTGATGGAGATATGAAGCTCGAAAGATAAATGATATGCATGAACGAAAAGCAACTAAAAAGCTTATAACTTGAGAAGTTTATAACATTCTTTGATCCATAGAGATTGATACAACAACATTTCATAAATAACATTTATGGATTACCTATCAAGTACTTCAAATAACTAGTAGCCTTAGTAGCAAGTTGATCCAAAGAGATTGATACAAAAACATCCCACAAACACAATAACATTCCACAAAAACAATAACATTCCACAACAATAACAATATTCCATAAATTGTACACACTAATTCATTACAATCTATTAGTCCACTCCTACAAAATGAAATATAAATCTAATTCAACGACAAACTAACTCTAAATTATCAAAGCAACATTTTTCAACAAAACTTTAACTAAAATGTACATAAAAATAACATTTACCAACAACATTCATCCATAAAATGAATCCTAAAATTACTAAACATAAAAAACTCAGGTATTATTTAGGGTAACGTCTACTGTCCACAATAATTAAAAAACATATAAATTCTATAGAATTCAAACAAATCTCAAAACATTCTCAGCATTTCATTAAACAAAATCTTCAAAACAAAGTAATTTTAGGGAAATTTCAAAGAGCAACGAATTTTAGGGAAAAATTAAAAAAATGTACCTTTTGAAGTTCAAAGAACAGAGAGATAGGGCAGACGACAGCGTCAGACAGGGGTGGTACAAAAGGGTAGGCAATGAGTGATGACGAGCAGCAGTTAAATAGGACGACAATGGAATGATGATCTCTCGCACGACCTCTTCATCTTTTCCTTTCGATTTAAGTTTTGTGTTCTGCGAACATACAACAGAAATATGTAGAGGATCTTCTGACACACTTCAAAAATATTGGGAGATCCCATTATTCCTAACGCCATAAAATGAAATGTCGGAAATAGTTTCATCCATTTCTGACGTTTCACATATGGCATGGAGAATGGTTGACACCATCTCGACATGTCCTGCATGGAATTTGGGAAAGCTAAATAATTATTTAATTGTTTACTTTTCCCTGACGTGATCAACATTGACGTCGAGTATTGGTGGACCATTCTTGATGTCTAAACGTAGACATCAGGAATGGATTTCTTCGCTGATGCTTGTGTAGAAGCATTGAAAATGGTTAGAAATTCCCAACATACTTTTCACTGATGCCCTCTTCGACGTCAAGAATGCTCTGATTTCTTGTAGTGCATGTTTGTTGATAGTTTGTGCTATATTTTTAACGACAGAGAATTTTATCACAGGTGGGATTCTAAATCAGATGAAGGTATCTTTCTTGGGTATTCTACAAAAAGTAGAGCTTTTTGGGTGTTTAATAAGTGTGCCAAAACTGTTTTAGAATTCATAAATGTGGTTATCCATGACCCTGGTCATAAGTATATAAGAGTAAATGATGATGAGGATCATGTATTTCCTTATAAGCGAATCTGAGATGATTCTCTAGCTCTTGAAATTATTAACTCAAATGAAGGCAATAAAGATATTGGTTCAACTAATTCTTTTGAGATCCAAAATATTGCCCTTTTTGCTCATGTTCAGAAGAACCATTCATGCAGTAGTATTATAAGAGAAATAAGCAGTGGGATCACAACTCATGAGAAGTTTGGGAGTTGATTCCTAAACAAGCTCATGCAAACATTATCCAGACCAAATGGATTTTAAAAATAAGACTAGTGAGAAAGGTTGTGTTACCAGAAATAAAGCTTGTCTTGTTGCACAATGGTATTCTCAGATTAAAGGTGTGGATTTTTCGAAACATTCTCTTATATTTCTTGGCTTGAAGCAATACGTCTGCTGCTTGAATTAGCCGGTATTCATAAAGTTACATTGTATCAAATGGACATCAAAAGTGCTTTCTTGAATGTTATTCCAAAAAAGAAGTATATATTGCTCAACCAAAAGGTTTTGTGGATCCTTCGAATCTTGACTGTGTGTATAAACTTCAAAGCCTTATATGAGTCTGTGCTAGATATAAGGTTGATCCCCATGTGCCTCACCTTCATTGTGCTAAACGTATCCAAAAGTATATTTTTAGGAAAGTTCATTGTAGGTTGTGGTATTCTTTTGATACAACTTCTATGTTAGTGGGATATTGTGATGCTGATTGGGTTGGGTGCTCTAAAGATCAAAAGAGTACGTCTAATGCCTTTTTTTCTAGGCAACAAATCTCACAGCTTGTTTAGTAAGAAATAGGATTGGATCTCTCTTTCAAAAGCTGAAGTAGAGTATAATGCAGCTGGTAGAACATGATATTCATCTGTTGGAATTTATGTCCTAAAACTCATGATTTGTAATCATATTCTATTTAATAAAGTCGTTATTAATACTATAATCTTAAAGCCAATAAACTAAGGACCCGATGTTATTATTGAGTAAACTTGAACTTTCTGTAGAGACATAAAAGTGGATCAAGTTCGAGTATATAGTCTAAATAATCTATAGTATACGAAAACGGTTTGACACCTTATTTTGGGGACACTATGGATGCGACCTACTTTGTAGTTAGTACAGACGATGTGATCCTAAATCATACATGTAGAGACATGGAAGTGGGTGCATCGTATGTAAAGAGTTTACATAAGACTGGAACCATGAAAATAATAGCTTTTAGGTTATAACACCGTTGACTTTAATAAAATCGACTATTTTGTTTTTAGACATTTAGTGTAACTTAATCTTAATCCTGAGCTAACTATGAACACCTGTTCACAAGGAATTATCCTTAGATCTGCATAGGTGAGGGCAGCTTAATGGCGCTGGCTCAATAAGCCTTCTATTTTAAGGGTAAGACTGGGTGGATAGCTAGGGACATAGGGTGCAAGACAAAATTTATTCATACCCACTATAGGGTTAGTAGATAGGTTGTTCCTTTAAGGACTGAATCCAGGTCTTGAAAAGGGGGCCCCACCCTCTCATTGGCCCGAGAGGGATTTGGTTTAGAAGTTGGACATTAAACCAATTGTTTAATAGTGGATCAGTAGGACCTAAGGAACATGATATAACCTCAGGAGTAAAACAGTACTTTAACCTAGTCGAGGGTACGAACAACCTGTGAAGGATTAACTTACTTATCATGATTATACCGTATGGACACAAATATATCTAAAGTGAGAGGGAGTGCAACTACAGGACTTTAGTGAAATGACCAGTTAGTTATTGAAGATTGATTAACTCGATCTAAAGTGTTTAACCAGTTAATTTCAGATTGTTAGAGCTCATGATCTATAGGTCCATTAGGTTCCCTCGCTAGCTTACAAGGAATCAACTTAAAATATTATAATGGAATAATTTGAATTGCTTGAATTAGGTAAAGAGAGAGAAACTAACGAATATATTTGATATATCCAAAGTTGTAAAAAGTCAAAATGTTGACTTTTGACTTTTAAAAATCAAACATTGCCGACTTTATATTCAAATATAATTTGAATTTTGGAAAAATAATTGTGGATTCATACTTGAGAGGTTAAAATTAGTCAAGACAAATAAAATGGTAAAAAGTCAAAATGTTGACTTTTGACTTTTTAAATATCAAATTATCATATTACCCTTAGAAGCACGTTGTATGTACAAATGGCTTCATGCATGTGAGACACCTACTTGGTCATATGCGAAGTGTGGAGAGTGGAAGCTCACTACATGCAATTTTTGCATGTAGTTTGCTTATAAAAGAAATGAATTGCAAATGAAAGGTTAGTTGTTGTTTTTGGTTGAAATTGATTTTGTAATTTGGAATTGCAAAATCAAACCAAAATTCCTTTTCTCTTCACAAGTTCTTAAAGCTAAGTTCATCCTCCTAAATCTCTCTCTCTCTCTCTATTTTTTCCACCGTTCGAGTCCCACAACTCAATTCTAATTTCAGAGAATAGCGGGTCAATGCTAGTGGTAGTCCCGACTTTGAGAATGTGACAAGATTACGACAATAGAAAAGCATCAAAAGATTGTAATGCATGTTAGTCAAAAAAGTGTTTAGTTGCAATTAGAGTAAAATATGATCTTTATTCTGTTGCACATGTCTACCATTTCCAACAAGGACATCATAGCGTTCCTTACATCATTAATTTTTGCTGTAAAAAGTTTTGTTATTTTATATTTTTGAGTAATTTATATGAGTGTGTAATTATATTTTTGGACTGTATAAATTTGTCCCAGTTCAACATTTACATATATAGAATTTGTTTATTATTTTCTTCGTAGGAATAAAATAAGTAGTTCATATGTGTAATTAGTTTTATGCTTGTCAATTTTTTTTGGTAGTTGTATTTTTGCTATCAAGGAAGATTTGGGGGAGTTGATGAGGTGAAATCACAAGCTTAAGAGGTGAATCTAATCAAGATTAAGGGTCAACTTAATCTCATACAAGCATTGACACGTGCAATAAGTTTCTCACAACTTACTCGTGCAAAATCACTCAAGTTTGTCTTAAAAGTTTATAAATTGTGTCTAGTTTGTGCAAGAGGGCTTCTATTCAATTTGGATTCAAGAAGGTTGGCGATTGGATCAAGATTAGGCGAAGATTTGATTTTTCAAGAGAATCTGAGTAAGGTACACTTCTAGAGGGCTATAGGAGTCATTTCTTAAACTTTTCTTTCACAAATTTGAGGTAAGAAAGATAGGAAAATTTAGAGCAACTTTCTAGAAGAAAGTTTTGTCAAAAGAGTTATGGAATTCAAGTTATGAATTTTCAAAGTTGAGTCATGTTCCTGGATGAAAAATAGTATTCTGATTAGTGGCCGAGAGGCTTGCATGTGTGGGCAAGACGAGTGTGCCTATCAGTTATAGACCTTATTTTGATCAGTTTGCACACACATAACAAGGCTATGGTACAGCCAAGTGGTAAGGCATGTGCTCAGGCTGCACGTTCACCATATGTTAGAGGTTAGCGAGCATGGCGTGTAGGAGCACAACACATGCAAGGCACACATTGAGCATGCTAGGTTGATGGCAAGGATACGTGCAAGAACTTCATTGTGAGGTTAGAACATAGTACGCAACCCATCTCAGTGAGGTTAGCATACGACAAGGATCCAGGCCATTCACACGTGCTCAACCCCATTCATCATGTCATTGGACACGTTGGGCTTTTTTCGAGATATTTTGGAATGTTGGCAATAGACCTTGGTCAAATGATGGGGTAAAGCTTAAGTAACGCGATAAACCTTATAAGTTAAACTTTTTATCAAGAACTTATCACGAGTCTAAACTACTTATGACACTTTGACAGATGAACAGTAAAAAAATGATAGATTTAAAGTAAATAAGCATGTGATGTATTAAAGAATGTAGGCCTTAGGCCACTGTACAATATGAACATCATACATTACAATGAAATACAAAAATGGAAAGTAAAGAGAAATGATAGAAATAACAACTTGGGGAGAAGAAAATGGTGGATCTTTGACCCTTAACCTAAACTTGCAAACAACAAACAACAGTGGAAGTTAATACATAACTTATAAACACAACTGAAAGAAACTATTTTGATTCAAACAAACTTTATATAAGTTTTATATAGACAAGACGTAACCTTATTTACATATAACAAAACCAACCATTTTAAAACCTAAGTTTGATAGCACCAAGACAAACTAAACATAATTACAAGGTAACATGACACATAAGATGACCAAACGAAACCCTTCAGCAGACAGGTAGTAGCGATTCAGGCTCCAAAGACATGGTCTCTACCTGGAAAGTGGGAAAACATTTTGAATAGTATAAGCTAAACGAGCCTAGTGAGTGGTAATTTTTCTAAATACTTTTCATAAATCTTTATAACAGTAATATGTAAATCCTTTAAAAGTAAACGATAAATCATAATGTGAAAGCTTTAAACCTTTAAGTAATAGTAAAACAATAACATAATCCTGTTTTCTTCCTACTCGAAACTCAAATATCTACTCTTGAGTGGTAAGCATCCTTACCTCTAATTTTTTGTCGCCCCTGCATAAAAAAAACTTGGGTTATTATTTGCTTTTATTTGTCTTATCTATGCGTTATGGTCTCAAGTATTATGTTCGTAGATTTAACATGAATGACTCTAATTGGACTAATATCAGGTGAGTAAATAGGGTTATGCGATAAAAAGCACAATTCTATTCATACGTTGCTAAATTGCTAAAAGTAAACATGATTGCACAAGTTTTTCTCTCTATCGGCCAACTATAAGTGAAGAGAGGTTTCTTGATAACTCCAGGGTCGAACACCGGGAATTTAATCTCCTAGTTTTTCATATCTCATACTAAATCATGTGGTATAATCTATAGAGTATATCTATGGACAATATACTAATTAACTTAACTATTTACACTACGGTGCTTGGTAGTGCAAGGCGAGCATAGCGAGATGGAAGAGTGGTAAATGAACTCATTATAGGCAAAGCGACGTAGGAAAGTTTAACTATATAATTGCAATCATTTCTGCTTTAATACTCTAAGGTAACACAAAGTATATATTTAATAAGAATTAAGACGAGCACCCTCTCACCGCTTTCGCCATACTTGCTCGCCTTTCGGGTGTAAATACATAAATTTAAGCATTGATTTGTATTCGATCATCTTAAATATATAATTAGTAACTTGTCCTTCATTAAAGCATGTATCCTCTTGGTGTTGTTGCTTCACCAATAGATTTCTCTCGATTGTGTATATAAAGGACTAGTTTGGCACTAACATTGCCTTATGAGTATCTTTTCGCCACTCGCTTAGCGAAATATGGTTCTAACTTGTCATGTGATTACAATCTAAACCATTGCTATTCTCTTGAACATACAAGGTTAATATATTCATGTTTAACTCAGCAAAACTCATAATACATTTAGTCTGATTCTCGAAGTACTAAAACCACAATTTATTACTACTTATTTAACCAAACATATTGAACGTGCAAAAGATAAGAAATGTGGAAGAGTGGAAGAATGGAAGAATAAATGCATTTCTTTAATAGAAATAACTTTAGGCCTCTCGGCCATGGTCTTCATCTTACAAAAAATACAATATAAAGAAAATACAAGCAGTACATAAGAAGTGTTACACCTTAGAGTATGATTTCTCACTTTTTTGCTCTAATTTTTACCTATTGGTGAGGTGGAAGATGGAGGGGATGAATCTAGCTCTCTTTCTTTTTGTTTTAAGCTCTCACTTAAAACTCAAAGGAAGGGAGAAGACGAACAATATAAGAAGTTGCTTTTCGGCCAAAGTGTGCACACCAATTTTATAGTGGAAAGCTCTAAGTCTCCAAATTCCCTCATTCTTTTTTGGAAAATCATATTTTCTTTTTTTGCGAAATGGTCTTTGTTTTCATAAACTCTCAGTTCGTTTATTTTCTTGCAAGCATTTTTATTAACCAGATTATTTATCTACATTGGGTGTTGAAAGAGAAATCATAGGTGCTCTACGCGTTCATTCATCTCCTCAACTATAACTCTTATCATCACTTATTTATTTTCTCTTAGCTTTTGGTGAAGCTTTACTTCTTATTGACTTTTGTGAGAGGCGACAACAGAGGAGTTTTTATTTTAATTGAATTTAGAATTAACATATGAGTGTTTTTTTTTTGGAAAGGATTAAGTTCCTTGAAATTTGAAAGCTTTGACTCGGACCTCGCACATCCCCAAATTTAGAGTCTCGCAAGGTCCTCATTGCAAAAAAGTGAATGATAAGATGAACTTTAAAAAAATTTCAAAAGAGTT